>NW_019104670.1:308895-328609 GCF_001995035.1 Momordica charantia
CACGGGACACCCCCACTCGCATGTCTTCACATGAACGAATTAGGATCACATCGTTTGTACTAGCTACAAAGTGGGCCGCATCCATAGTGTCCCCAGAATAAGGCACCCAACCTTATTCCTATACTATAGACCATTTAGACTGTTAACTCAAACTTGATCCATATTTATGTCTCTTACATAGAGTTCGAGTCTCAGGTAACAGTCTAGGATCCTTTATTTTATTGGATTTAGATCTAGTAAGAACATTTTATTGGATCAATAACTACTTATTGATTAAAACCTTCAATAACAACTTTATGGAAAGATAAAAGTATATATGGCATTTTCAAATTATGAGTTTCAGGACATAAAACCCAACACAAGTCCCTCACGATTCGACCTTGAAATTACTTCATTGTATTACTTGTGATCGTGTACACTTGCAAATGTCTCTTATCTTTTGAGGTAGAAAATATCCTGAACAATTATCTCTACATGTGAAGCGATATTTTACTTCGTATATTCAAGAAAAAAAGAAAATAAATAGTGGAATGGACAGTGAAGCAATATAAGTAAAGTACAAATGTACGAAAATTATATTTCATTTTTTCATCCGTTAATGTTATAAAACACATAGATATTAAAATTGAAAGCAATGGGTAGGGGAAAGTGAAAGGCCACTAGAGATCATGTCCACGACTGCGCCCACGATGGGCTGCTTCTAGAGCTCCTCAACCCTTCCTTTCAGAGCCCTCTTCTCCTATTCCAATTGAAGATTTCTAGGCCATGCTCGATCTTTTTTATTGAAGCATCGAACAATTTCTTCTTGAATCAATGCGCTTTTCTGATCATATCACACATGATGCGACGAGTAGGAAGAAGAGATAGTCGTTATTAAGAAGCCCTATTGAAGGTTGTTAGGTAACATGGAAGATCATATGGATCCCTGGAATTTTACTTTGGAAGTGGAGGAGACGACTCATTTTGGAAATCAAAAAAGATAATTATGAAATCACCTTGATGGTTGTTCACTTCTTCAATCATGGTCAATGACGAAGAAGATATAATGGAATAATGAATAAGGTTAAGAAAATGTAACCTAATGACTTGTTTAATAGGAAATGAATGAGGAAAATGAAAAGATATTACTCGGGAAACGAAACGACTCTAGGACTTCATGTTGCCACGTGTATAGCAAAGGAAAAAAAATAAGAATCACGTCATTCAAGGGTAATTGCTAATTTCTGCAGAGATTAATGACTTGATCATTTAGCGATTATTGAAGAATGCAATAAATAAAGATAATGATGAAACAAAGATTAGTGAACAACAAGTGAATTAAAATTTTGCATAAAGTTCGAGTAAACACGAATAAAAACATGTTCGTTCTTTACAAAGCAAAATTTGACGAACTATACAGAAGAGTTGAGTGCCACCTTCTCAAACGCAAGGACTTAAGGTTCGGGGTTAACTTCAACCTAGTGACCAGATTGTTCAACAGTATACTAAGACTACTCCACCGAGTTCTCTAGCAATACTACTTAATTTTCAGCCAATACACAACCTTGTTATCCTCACCCAATTGAGTAGAAGTCACCCAATCAAGTTCATTCGCTTTAAGTAATTTTGTGGTGCCCACTTAAGGAGTATTGCTTTGGGGCAACTTTATGGTAGAGTCAACATGGTCTCGAGGAGTAAGTCAAAATCTCCCAACTTGGTTTCTGCATCTACAAGCTTTGTTTGATATTAACAAATTGGGTGTCTCATAGCTTGGCTTCGGTATCTGCAACTTTACTTTCAATGGTCGACCTTGAAAAGTTAATCTAATTTAGCAGTTGAGTCAGCTACTTTGTACCTCAGTTTTGGTAAGGGTTGTCGAGGTCCTCCAAAATAATTACTGATTTTACTAAATCTAACTTGTAGAAATAGTGAGACTAGATAGAATCCCAAGGGAACCCATGAAATTAATTTCTCAAAGTTTAAAACATGGGGGGTTTTGTATTTAAAATTTGAAATTTAAAAAGATAAACTAAAAGGAAAACGAAAATCAATCTTACCAAACTTCCAATCCAAATGTGTGATTTTCATCCAATTGTAATCTTGATCATAGGCTTTACAAAAAATTGATTTCTTAATTCAAGAACTTAGTATACTTACTCGAAACAGCCGTGGTAAGTTTTAATTATCTTAATTTAATTAATTTAGACGAAGTATCAAAATTAAATCTTATTAATTAATCAACTGGGCACGATAACGCTTCATATTAATCAAATAATAGCATTAGGGATGATGAGAATGACTAAACCAAAATGAATTAAGTTGAGATAGATGCAAGTTAATTAATTTTGTCCCTTTGTTTCCCTAAAATCTATTACGCAAGCTATGTAAACATGGAAAAGCCATAAATACACACACATAAGCCAACTCATTGCTACTTATTTTAATCATTCATGACAATTACGGATCACACACTAATGGATAGCAGTAGAACAATTAATATGAATTAAGGCGTCAATTTAACTAATATATACTGTTAATAAATAATAAGAACAAGAAACAAAGAATACTTGAAAAATAAGAAATCTCTATCTAACTTGAGTCTTCCCAAGCTTACAATCGGACTTGAATCACCCTTGAGTTAGAAGAATTAAAGCCTAGCCACTCATGGTAGTGGGGGAGAACTGGAATTTTGGAGAATAAAGCTTTTCGTTGGAATTAGAATTATGAATCTCACAATAAGGCTTCCCTATCTATAATGAATTTTATCCTCTTTTAGAGAAGAGTTATCTCTAATAAGGAATTGATAACTAATTGGGAAGATCCTATTTAAAAGGAAACAAATTAAATAAAAGAGTTCTTAATCAATTAAGGATTATGTTTCCTACTTTGATTACATCTCTTTATTTACAAAATATCCTAAAAATCCATAATTCTCAAATTGAAGCGTCCCACCATAATAATTGTGTCTGTATTTTATCCGTTGGGCTCTCCCCAATTTGGTGAAGTACGCATGATCATCTAAAATTGCGCTTTTAAATTATTATTCTTGAATATCTTCAATCTGTCACAAAATGATAAATTATAATTAAATTTAAATATTTAAACATAATAAATTAATAAAATGTAAAATAAATATATAAAATATGGATGTATTTTTCATCTTATCAAGTTTTCAAGCTATAGCCCCTTAACATAATATATTTCGACACTCATGACTATAGCCCCTTGACATGTGAGGAGAAAAGTCTAGAAAAGGGAGAGACAAAAAAGTAGATAAGAGACAAAAGGAATAGAGGAATAATGTTGCAACTGAAACCGAAAGCCAACTTAGTTCAACAGTTTTATTAATCATTCGATTAATGTAGTTAGTTCTGGAAGAGTGGTCAATTCCTTGAATACGATCAAGGGCATCCTTGATAAACATTGGGTAATCCTTGTTTGTAGGCGTAAAAACTTCCTCTCCTCGCACCTTCGTAACGAATGGGAGGTTGATATGAAAGTCATAATTTTCTAAAGAACCAGACTCAACACAGGAAGCCACCTCGATAGCCTTGTTACCCTTATCCTTTTGAGGGGTCTTTGATTGGGCTTCATTAAGTTATTGTGAGATGCTAGGGGCCCTTGGCGGAGTATCATCTCTAACTGCCCCTGATTGAGCCATGGTAATTGGAGGTAGGGGAGCAATGTAGCTTCCTCGTATTCGAGCTCATTTGTTTCCCCCCGTATGGGGTCCCTTATTGCAATCAGTTGCAATCTACTTGGTAGGAATAGAATGATGTATTAAGGGCTTCTCGACTTGAGTGGTTGTTTTTTCTTGGACAGTTGGGCTCAGCCTGCCGATTTTAGGACGAACAACGGAGGATTATGGCTGAGGGCTACCCATCAATAATTGAGACTGAACATCTATGGAAATCCTTTCGTTGGCTCTGTGGTGCGAACGTAAACTTGCAAACCTAGGAGTAGGGCGAGGAGACATATCTACAAGGAAAATATATAAGGAAAAATAACTTTAAGAAAGAATTTAGCTGCACAAAAGGGAAGATATATACCTCTTTTAAGTGCAGCCGAGTCCATAGTTCCTCAAGTTTTGGTTGATTAGAAGGAGTTCGCTGTAACGATCCTGTGGTGAAAGACTTGCTCACCCTGCCAAGACTGACCTCATCTCTTTAGTCAAATTAGGCAGATGTTCAATTAAGGCTATAATAAAACAAAGAATAAGGTTAGCAACGAGGTAAGCTTGTTGTAATGCCCAGCATTACCTTTTAGGGTGTTTACATGACTTTATATTATTATTGTCCTTTAGCTAAGCTAGTCAAATCTAATCAACTTTATGTCAATAAACTTTAATCAATCTTAATTAATAATTGTAGGCTTCTTATGCTCTAATTAATTAAGCACAAGTTAATTTTATTTACTTATCAAAAGAAACTTACAACAAAATTTAGTGATTCATCTCATCAATATTTAATTAATTATGTATTATAATAAAAAATAAATATGCATAAGAGATTAATAACATTAGCAAGATTATAATTGTATTCAAGTAACAAAATTAGTAATGGTACTTTAGTAATTAGATAAATGTTGTAAATTATGGTAATTGTAATGGTGGAATTATTTGAATATTTATAAAGTTTCATATATTTTACCCAAAGTTTTATTATAAAGTAATTAACCAATTAAAGCCCCACATTACCTTTATTTTACACTTTATTTTTCTACCTTAATTAAATTAACTTAATTTGAGGAATATAGAGAGTTTTACTCAACTCATAACTGTGACTAGGCAATATAACTCACCTTCCACTAATCATGATTAGGCAATATAGCCCACCTTCCACCCAAGAGACACATGTAGTAAATAAGTTAGTTAGGAAGACCAAAAACCTCTCACAGTACCATTAAGTACTTGGCCATGCATGAGGAGAGACAAGAAGTTTATTCGATCTTCCAAGATTCATGTTTGTTTCATCTTCCAAGTCATTCTCCTTAACTTGCCTGTGTTTGTTTCATTCATTTTCCTCCAAGAACAACTCAAACCAAATTTGAAAATTTCTCTCCATCATCCATCTTAGTATTGTAAATGACACCTTAGAGGGATAAATAGTTGTTTTTCCAAGTTCCTTCAAGGTCGTTCATCTGTTTCGCCTTTTCGGTAAGAAACGGTTTCTTTTAGTCTAGTCTTGGCAATGAATTTTTCCTAATAATTTTTATAGAACCTAAGCATGTTCATATCCATTTTTCTAAGGTTTCCATCATCATTTCAAGCTCTCTTAGATGCTGGAAAATTTTCTCATTCTATTCTTTACGGTAGAGAGGAAAACGCACCAATGGTAAGCATCATTCTTCCTTATGTAAACTATTTTTAGGGTTCATTATTAGGATAAAACATGTATTGTTTATGCCTTATTTTTGTTGATTTGAGGTCTGAAAATCAGAATTAAGAAGATCCTAAAAACGTTCGTAAAATTGCTTCATAACGGTTTTTAACGGTTTATGTTATTTTCATAGTTTTAGCTTGTTTGGTATGAAAAATTGGATTGTAAAGTTTGAATTTTTGAGACCATGACCAGCAGCCTTAAACTAGCCTCAAATATATTTTAATATATTAAAATTGATTTTTATGATTAGTTCTACGTAGGGCTTAAAATTGTGAAAATTAGTATTATCCGTTTTCTCTAATTTTTTTTGTAAATTTGCAAAATCAGTAAATTATTTTTATGGATATTATAGTATAAAAATTAGAGGCTAATAGGAAGATTTAAAATTACTTTTCACAAATTTAAATATTAATTTTATTATTGTTATGGACTAGTTTAATTATGAAGGGATTTATACTAGTAGAATAATGAACCTATCTAGTTATGAGAACTTACTGGAGAAAGCTTAGTTTAGGTAATTGGGTCCTAATTTTAGTTGTGTTAATTGTTATTATGAAGCTTTAAGGAATTTGCTTTAGTTTACGAAGTTCAGGTAAGTGGATTCTACCATAAGTTACCGCATTGCATGTTTTGTTGTATTATTAATTGATTGTAAGTGAATTATGTTATTTGTTACATTGATTTGTTAATGAATTATGTTATTCATGTTGCTTAAATATATTTTGTTATTGAATGGTTGTTGCGGTTAAATTTGATGTATTGCAAAGCATGTTATGATTATGTGGCTTTATTATTTCATTTTAAGTATGTTCAATAGCCAAGCATGTTTAGCCAAGTACCCTCGATAACTTTAGGGGAAGGTTTTGAGAAGCGAAGAAGCGGATTGAAAATCCAAATAGTGAATTGCATGAGGCAGTCGAAATGAGCAATAAGATTTAACCCTAATGAGGTACACCTTAAATATGTTGTTACCACGTTTTAGCGATTCATAAAAATGTAAATGTGTTGATGACATGGATAAAAAGTTCGATGCACGGTGAGCAACTTTGAGAAAATTGAAATACTTCAAATGTCCCAAAGTTGGGGCTAATGATGAAGGATGAATTCGAACGAAGCACATGTCATCATTAAATAGATAGTTGGACTCTATGCGTACTCACTGGGGAGATAGTTCTACAAGGTAAGTCGAACAACAATAATCTCACACTGCCTTTGCCAAACAATCCTTCAACACTTAAACCTTAACTATTAAATTTTATCTCCTGCCTCATGCATGCCTATTTC
This sequence comes from Momordica charantia, assembly GCF_001995035.1. The sequence goes on from NW_019104670.1 coordinate 315,540, forward strand.
TCGCCTGAAATTTCAAATATAATCGTTGAAGTGGACACGTTCTTCATACATGATCCTAATGGTTATCTTTTTCAAATAAATACCAAAATGTGAGAAGAATAGATACGCAAATTTTGAATTAAGAATAACTACTCTCCATAACTCATTACTCACAAAACCTTCAAAGTTATAACTCGTTAGAATCTTTTTCAAGTGTTCTTGGAAACATTAATGCTTTGGTCGATTTTTTGCTGAAACAACATGTGTTATGAGTAAAAGAAGTAGTTAATTGTTTTATCTTTTAAAAACCAATAAAATGAAGAAACAAATCTATTCGCCAAGTAAAAGGAGAGAGAGGGATTCAAACCCTCGATAGTTCTTTGTTTCGAACTATATCGGTTTCAAGACCATTGCTAAAATTATTTTGACAAATATTTTTTAAACAAAGTTTTTTATTTCAATAAGATTTTTTTAAATGAATATTTTTCTTATAAAAACTTTGGTGTAATTTAAAAGATCAATCTTTCGTAAAATATATTATGGAGCCTAACTTATAGCAACATATTAGATGATTACACATATAGCCCAAATGGATTATATTAAAAGTCCACAAAGGCTAAACCCAAATTTATTAATCTTAAAAAACCCAAAAATAATTAATCTTAAAAAAGAGGTTTAAATGCTTTTTGGATACATAAATATTTAAATTTATTTTACTACCTAAACTTTTAAAATAACTATTTAGGACATCTTTGATAACCATTTTTGTTTGTGATTTTTGGTTTTCTTTCGTTTATTTTATCTTTTTAGAAAACATAATAACTATTTTTTATTTTTTTTCTTAAAAACAAAAAATCATATATAATAACCATTTTTTTTTCCTATTTTTAGGAAGTGAGTTCAAGAGGAGAGATGTGTTAGAGAGCGAAAAATATATGTAGAGTAGAGATGAAAATACTGCAATAAATTTGAGATTTCTTCATGCACAATCAAATTCATGCAGAAAAAATGATGACAAAATAAAAAAAAAATGCGTGGAAATTTAAAAAGAAATAAAATTAAGTAATACACCATGTCGATCAAGACTGACATCATTTTTTGCCCGTTAATGTTAGGCATTGCCGAACATTTAAGGGTCTTTATATAAAAAAAAAACACATTTTTTGCCTGTTAATTTTGGGCATTGCCGAACCTTTAGAGGGATGATGCTTGAGGTGGTATGCCCTTCCTATGTCACCCTCATAAAAATTTTTACTTTATGTTTGCATTCTGTTGATGTTTGAAATTTGGCTTCAACAGTTCTCGCAAAATACACACCCAACTCGATGAACACGGGATCAGATACCTGCAAAATCGAACAACCCTAGATCAGTGTGACTGAAGTCACACTGGCTCCAATGCTAAAGTCAGCGATGGGAGAATTATCGAATGAAGTAATTAAGGTTTTCTTGCTTACCTCTAAGGTTCAGCCAGTGGTTCCATTTATAGGAGTTTTGCCTTCTGGAACCTTCTCGTTGAGCTCATCTATCCGTCGTTACTAGATCACAAGGATTCGTGGACTGAGGTACGTCACCCAACGGGAGAGGAGATTGGCCAAGCTCGGGTCGGCACCAAGCTGAGGTCGGGTCCAAGCCCCAACTTGCTTGGTCTGTCGCTAGGTTTGGGCCTCTATGGTCCGGAGAGCCCCATTTCCTTGGCCGGATCCAATCCCGTAACAGTTACCCCCACTATTGAGACGATGCTTCTCCGGTCGTCTGATCTCATCATTTCGAGAGTACATCTACAAGTGTTGGTATACATGTGGGTGGTGGGTCCCATCAGTGGTCAAGTTGTCACATCTCGGTGGCTATCGAGCTGTTCATAGCTTGGACCCTTTGAATGGGCTACCACGTCGGTCGTGACCTGTTACGTGGGTGGTGGGTCTCATCAGTGGTTGAGTTGTCAATCTCGGTCAGACCCGTGACCGAGATGCCCTCATTCCTTAGATGCCGAGCCGTTCACGGCTTGGACACGTGAATGAGCTGTCGTGTCAGGTCGTGTCCTATCACCTCACAATCAAGCCGATGACCAAGACAGGCTCGGGTTCTTTTGCGGTTGAGCAGGCCTCGACCTATTGGTCAAAGACCATCAGTCCGAGTCCAACTCCCTTATCTTTGGGGCTATATAAACCCACGGCCTCCCTTGAAATGTTGTATACTTTCGTCGCTTGAGGTAACCTCCCTTTTCTCCTATTTTTTATGGCGTCTAGTAATGATCTAAATTTTGAATGGACTACCTCAGATGAGTCGTCTTCCAACCTTTCTTCTGAGTCTGGATCCTTCCGCCCTTCCTAGTTGGACAACTCCACTCTCACCGCGAGGGAATTACGCCGCCTTCGTTTAAAGTATCGTGTCCTGGACTCTGTTAGTCTCCAGCACCTAGGTCTCGGTGAAACATTGACGGGTCTTCTCCTGGGGAGGTCGTATTTTACGCGACCATGTTCAAATTCGGTGTCTGTCTAGCTCTCCCCTTATTTCTTCAAAACTTCATAGCTTTCAACCAAGTGGCTCCTTCCCAAATTGTTCCCAACGGGTGGTCCACACTAATCAGTTGTTTCATCTTGTGGTCTTACCTTGGGGGCAACCAGCCCTTGACGCTTTACTATCTCAATCACAGCCCCGATGACAATTTACATTTCTATGTTAGCTCCCGAAATCAAGTCTTAATTAAAGGTCCTTCTTTTGTAAAGAACTAGAAAGATGAATGGTTTTTTGTCGGTGGTGACTGGCTGGCTCATGATGACAATGGATTGCATTTCCCTGTCCCGATAGTGTGTAGGGAACTAGGTGAGCAGATTCCCGAGCTCTATCGGGACTCCATGACTCAATTCTAGGCCGTTTTCTGATGTCCCTTTTCTTTTGTTGATAGCTCCTCATAATTGTGAGCTCACTATTGAAGCGTTGGACTTCTACAACATCGTCATCCAGCATCTAGACACCGAGCGGTGGGGTCCTGACCTGGTGAAGGAGCAGAACTTGGTCGACTTTGGCTTGGCACTTCCTCATCGACCTTCAGGTAATTGTTTGGCTCTACTTGGGATTTGCATCTGAGTTGGTTTTTCATTTCCGTGTTTCTCTTGTAGAAATGTCAAGGCGCGTTGCCTCACAGTTTGAGAAGGAACGTCGACGCAATGCTTGAAACACTAGAGCTAGATCGAGTCGAGCTTCCGATGTCGAAATAACTAATTTGATAAAGGATGACCCTCCACCTCAATACCAAGCCCGTTCGTCGATGCCCCTTACGGCACCTCGTTGTTCTGCTTGTCTCCAACGGGTGTACCCCATCCTCATCTCGTGGCCACTCGGGGTCCTCTTCTCATGCATTGGTTTTCCCCTTTTCTGGCTCGTACACAACCGACACCGACGAGGCAGCCTATCTAGAGAGAGCGTTCGACCTTTGGCAAAGACTTGGTGAATCATCTGGCAGGTCGAGCTTTGGATACTCGAATCCCCAACACAGCATCAACACCTGCCTCGGCGATCTCCACCAAGTCAGCTACTGTAGTTATCCGTGTGTGTTTGAAGTAGCATGTGTTCTAACGTTTGCCTTTGATCCTGGCAGATTTTTAACCGTCTGGTTGTCTGGTTGTGTTTTCGGGTAGGGTTGCTGACGATATTAAATCTCCATCACACCTACGCTTCTCAGGATGAGTTGGATCGGGCTCTTTCCTCTTTGAACCAGGCTAACGGCTTGCTAGAGAACGCCCAACATGACATGGAGGCAGAGAGGATGAGGTCTCGGACTAAGTTGGCCGACCTGTAGAGGAAGCTGGACGAGGCAAAGGCTGAGCTTTCCAACTTTCAATTTTTGGCTGAAGAGCTCAAAAAGACCCAGGAGTATGTTAACTAGCAAAACGCTGCCATGGAGTGGTGTCTCATGGTCCATTCGTCAGGTCTCTAACGAACATCCCAACATCGACTACTCCTTCTTCCAGGAGCGCTTTAGAGCTGAGTGTTATGTCCCTGATGATATGGACGATGATGATGACGACTAGTAAGGGAAACAGGGAGTCGATCTACCGCATTGCTTTCCCTTTCTTTCCATGTTGTGAAAAGTTGTTCATCGTTTTTGCTGCTATTGTTATTGTTTGAAGAGTCGTTCGTAGTTGTTATTGTTGTTATTATTGTTGTCGCTATGCTAGTAGCTACCTTTGCTGGAATTTTCAATTAAATCTCTTTTGGCATTACTATTGGTTTGCTTCCACCATTAGTCTTATTAGCCTAAGGCTCTAACTTTGGCGGAGCTGATTCGCCTACCCCCAATTCCCATAGGTTTCTAACACATTGGTTGTGACCAACGGTTTTATACCTTTTGGCTTCGTCATTTTTCTTTTGGCCTTGGCTTTTTGCTCCGCCTTGCGTTTTAACCTTGCCAGGCTCAGTGGCCCGCTTCTGGTTTGGCCTTGATAGAGGTCTTTAATCATTCTACAGCCTTTGTCAACCATCTGTGCCCCCTATTTGAGGAGTATACAGAACTAGATTTACTGTTCAAGAATGTAGACAATAAAAACTTTATTGAACCAAAAATACGGAATCAGATAATTTGTAGAACATAATTTAGGTCTGTTTGAAAAGATAAAAGAGAGAGAAAAGAGCAAAAGACAAAAAAATTCCAAAAAGATGCATTCCTAAAACTGTACTCATTGGTCAATCAACTCCAAGTAGCAGTGATCATTTTGGGGTAGAGGCTTTACTGTTGTTGCCTCTTAATGAAGTGTAGTAACATTCGCACGATACCTGTCGCTCCCCTTTAACTTCACCTGCACCTTCTGGCATTGGGAACTTCATGGATTGGTGGTAGGTTGAGGGTATCGCCTTTAGCATGTTCAGTCGATCTCCCCAATATTGCGTTATAAGAGTAAGAGTAGTCAACAACTAAGAACTCCACCATCTTAGTGACGCTTTTTGTCCCGCTTCCAAACGTCACAGGTAGCTTTATCTTCCCTTCTGGAATGACCCGTTCTCCTCTGAACCCTACCAGCGGGGCCAGGCTACTATCTAGCATTCTATCACCCAAACCCATAGATTTGTAGGCTGTTAGTGATATGATGCCAGCCGAGCTGCCCCTATCTACCAGGATCCGATGTACCTTTGTGTTGGCTATTTTAAGAGTAATAACCAGCGTGTCGTTGTGTGGTGGAAGATATGAGTTACCTCATCCTCCGAGAACTCGATCTTGGAGACCTGACCTGAAAATAATGTATGATAAACTTCGTGCTACCCCAGGCTTACCCTAGCCTCTCGAACACTCGCCTTTCTCTTCCTGCCAGACTCTTTCTCTGTCAGACCTCCCAATATTGTCTGTATCTCCCTGGTAGGGGATTTGCTGTCGCATTTGTTGCTCGGGCTTGCCATAGGATCTTCTACATACTCCCTAAAGTCGAAGCAGTCCTGTGTCGTATGACCGTGATCTCAGTGAAAGAGGCAATATCGCCCCTTGCTCCTTTTGTTTGACGGTGCTTTCATTCTCTCTGGCCATCTAAGCAGTATTTGGTCTTTGATCTCCATCAAGACTTACTCGAGTGGGACCGTAGTTAGGGTGTATTTCTCGAACTTTCAAGATTGATCCCTTTGGCCAGCCCGATCTCACTTAGCCTCTGTTTTATCTCATCTCGATCCTGGTTGCTTTTCTTAGACCTTTCTATTTTGGCCATCTGCTCGACACGCTTTCCATCAAGTTCTCGCTTTGAGTGAAAGAATTCCCCTACACGTATATATTTCTGAGCTCGGCTCAGCGCTTCTAAGAAGGTGCTGGAGGTTTTCTTTCTGAATGAGAACGCCAGGTTTTCATCTCTCACGCCGGACATGAAAGCCAGTAGGGACACCGCATTGGTTCAACCTTCAACCTATAGCTTCTCTTCGTTAAACCGTGCTACGTAGTCTTTGAGGCTTTCTGCCACCCTCTGCTTTATGGTCAGGAGGTGGGCCACTGGTCGGCTCCTACTCCGTCCCCCCAAGAATTGAGTCACGAATGCCCTGGCCAACTCCTTAAAGCTTGAAATCGACCCATTATTCAACCGTCGAAACCAGATCCTGGCTGAACCATCCAAGGTGAAGGAGAATACCCGTCACCTGATCGCCTCTGTTACCCCATAGATGTCCATCCATTCGCGATAGGCGTCGAGATGATCCACTGGGTCGATCAAGCCGTCATACTACTTTATGACTGGGAGCTTAAACTTTGGAGGAACCTTCTCTCCCATTATTTCCTCCGTGAACGGGGAGTCAGCCTGGTCTATTAATTCTTCGAGGTCGATTCCGTGGTCTATTAATTCTTCGAGGTTGAATCCCTTCTCTTTTTGGCTCAACAGCTTCACCAACAGCTCTGGTGGATCCTGAGTCCTTTCATTGTCGATGTCGATAAGTCCGAGGTCCCCTCGGTCCTCTTAGCATTCATTACCTCCCTTAGGTATCGAGGACTTCGGTTGCCTCATGTCTTGCGGTTGGTCCGGTGGGTCGAAGATCTGGGTCCATCGTTTGTCATTCCCTCCAATTTTCAGTTTGCTCTGGGCATTGGTAGTCGAATCTCCTATCTCGCTCAACTCCAGGGTTTTACCCTTCTAAGGATCCCTGACGAGGGGCGCTAGGTTCACTTCTCGTTGCTTCAATTGATGTAGTAATCGGGACATGCGTTGATACATTCCTTCCACCTTTTTTTCCAAGGCTGCGAACTTGTCCTCGTTCTGTCCAGGAACCTCAACCATAGGGATCTTGATCTGCCCCTCTCTACGTTCTGAAACTTGTCGATCTCCTTCTCTGGGAGCTTGTTCGACAATTTACCGGCTCGCCTCACCTTCAAATCCTCCTAACAGAGGAGCATCCATGTCCAGCTTCCTTTTCGAAGGGTAGTTCTCATCAGAACGTCGTGGACTTTCTTTGGATTCATGTTGCTCAGTCGTGTGGCTTGTATCGTCCCCACAGACAGCGCCAATTGTTGATGCTGGAAATTTGGCTTCCACAGTTCTCGCCAAATATGCACCCAACTTGATGAACACAGGACCAGTACCTGCAAAATCGAGCAATGCTAGATCGGTTGACTTCGGTCACACTGGCTCCTATGCTAAATTCATCTATGGGTGAATTATCGAATGAAGTAATTAGGGTTTTCTTGCTTACCTCTAGGGTTCAGCCAGTGGTTCTATTTATAGGATTTTTGTCTTCTGGAACCTTCTTTTTGAGTCCATCTATCCATCGTTACTGGATCACAGGGATTCATGGAATGAGGCACCTCACCCAACGGGAGAGGAGTGAAAGTGGGCTCGGCCAATCGGGTCGAGCCCGAGTCGGCACCGAGCCGAGGTCGGGTCCGAGCCCCGACTTGCTCGGTCTGTCGCTAGGTTTGGGCCTCTCTGTTCCGGAGAGGCCCATTTCCTTGGCCGGATCCAATCCTGTAACACACTCCATTCTCCGACTTCTGGAATCAAAGTCGAAACCGATGCATCCTCGTTTTGGGGTGAAGATCTTTGCAGAGAAAATTACCGATTTAGTAATTCATTTTATTTATTTCTAGAATTTAAAAAATAAAGACAGTAATAAAGATATATAAATTATATCTGTTTACCGAGAATTGATTACTTACTAGTCTAACTAATTAGTTTTAAAATGTATTTAATATTTTTTTCATAATTTAGTAAAATAGTATATAAAATATATATTTATTATTTTAAAAAAAGAAACGGGAATGGTCGGGACATGGTGAGAAATACATTCCTAATTTTTGAGTGGGTACCCGCTCCAAGGATTTTTGTCATACCCAGTGTACATGAAAAAAGTTTAGAGAGATGTAAACAAACTTTTTGAAGGGAATTTTATGAAAGAGTAAATTTAAAGAGAAATAAAATAATTTAGAAAAATAAAAACTAGAGAAATGTTTTATTGAGAGAAAGGTTAAAAAGAATTTTTTTTTTTTTTTTTGAGAAATTGAGTAAAGTTGACAGCAAAAAAGAAAGTTGTAGTTAAAGAAAGGTAAGAGCAAACGAAAGTTATAGAAAACAAAATTGGAGATATATTTGTTAAAGAAAACTAAATAAATAAAAAGAGAAATAAAAGTTGAAACTGAACAAATTTAGATAGAGAAAAATTTTAAATATATTTACATTATAAAAATAGATTAGAAAGAGAAAAAATATATATAAAAGGTCAAATTTTAAAAAGAGAAATGTGAGTTTTATGTTAAAAAAAGCAAAAATATATAGAGATGAATGATGGAGATAGAGAAATAATAGTACATATTCTAGGCCTCAACATTTTAGAGAGAGAAACATACATGTTCAGAGAGAGAAACATACATTTTTTTAAGAGAGAATTTAAGGAGGAAAAGATTTTAGAGTGAGAAATAAATTTATTTAAAGAAAAATGTGTGAAAGAAAAAAGGTCTGAGTACTACCAGAAAAAATGAGATTTTCAAAGACGTTTTTAAAGATTACCTCTGTTTTCGAAATTTACTATGAATTTCAAAAATATTTTTAAAAAACAGAAAACCAAATAATCCCAAAGTTGTTTGCATTTTTTAAAAAATAACTATTTTAATATCTACTTTTAAAATTTGAACACGAGGTAAGTAGCACTTGTCCCTGTTTTGAGTTGTTTGTCTTAAAAAAATAAAATAAAAAATTAATTTATATTTTAGTCCTTAAAAAAAAGTTTATATTTATATTTTAGTTCTTAATTTATATATATATATCCCTTGTTTTACTGTGACCTACACCTACCAAATATTTCCTTCAGTCAAATTTTGTTGGGAAATTAGTCGCTCCAAATAATTTTCCCTTCCATACATATCCAACAAACAAGCCAATCATACAATACACAAATAAAAGATTAATGGTAAAGCATAAAATGACACAATAATTAATATTGGTTCACCCCAATCATTTATGGGCTACGTCCAGCTTCAGCTCAGATGCGGGTTCTAATATAATATGAGAGGGCAGATATTCACTCTCTACCGGTCCCAATAAAAGTCTCTTGACTTCTAAATATTCTAATCCCAATACTTAGGTAAGTAAATAAAAATTTCTCAATTCGGTTGCTGAAAATATCTACAGCTGCCCATTTGATTTGTTATAAAACCCACAGGTCAACCTAAAATGCAAAATAAAAATCCCTTTAATAACATGTCGTAGCGTTGAGACGTCGGACATATCTTCTCAACGCTACAACACCAACAATGTCATACACGCGTGCCATGCCTTTTTTAAAATTTTATTTTGTGTTGCAGCACCGTGGCACCATGCCTGCGGCAAAAATCCTGTAGTGCCCTTTTTCATTCATTCGATGTCCCAACGTGATCCCGGCTCGACCGACTCGTCCCTAACTCGTTCCGACGTCGATTTTGCTCCACCAACCCCAACAATATCCCACTTGGAGACAAAGCGATGATCTCGCCTCTCACTGCACCAACAGTAACTGACTCTCATCTGTTCGACCTACCCAAGCTTCGTCTGTGATTGCCACGAGACTGAGAATACTACGTGGCCTTATCCCCCGGACGCTAGAGACATTGCCATGTGCTCCCACTCAATCTAAGTAGTCCCTGATGCTCCCTTCTTTACTCTCACCCAACGACTCTTGAAGAAAGATTTCCCCTCTAATGACTTGGCACTCCCACCCAAGTCCGTTGCCACTCTAGAGACTTTTCCCTTGACTTTAGTACTCACTGTAGTATTCTCCCTTGATGTACTTGTTCGCCTACGTGATTTCATCAGCTCGCCAAACCATTTGACAAATGGAGCTTGAAACTAACAACATGTTTAACACCTGATTGAGTTGTTACGCTTTCCCCTCTCTCTACTTCCTAGCTATTATACTTGAACTGATGGCATAATTATATCTTCTGTTCTATTTGTCATTGTTGTTGGTTTTTTCAAGTCTTGCCCTGAACCATCTATAGCCCTGTGTATCATCTGTCTCGCAAATCTCTTGACAACCTCAAATCTAGACACCGAAATTGAAGCTTCTTGGTGGCCCACTACCACTACCTCGGATACTCTCAAAAGTTTCCAGCTACCCTCTGCGAACTCACTCCTGAAACCATCATCGTCTAGTTTTCCAGTAGATAACAAGTTCTTTCTAAAACTTGGAACATACTTGACAGCTTGCAACACCAACTCTTTTCTCCATTGATCTTCAAACAAACATCTTCAATTCTTCTGACCTTGGAGATACTCTCATTCTCCATTCTTACCTCGTCATGCTAACTAGTAAAAGATGTGAATGAACATACGTGTGCTGATGCTGCCGTGTCCACAACCCATTCTGATGGTCGATCTACTGAGTCGCTCTAAACACTAGCCATAAAATCTTCTACAATTTATGTAACATTAGCATAATCACCCATCTATTGATCCTCTTCAAGCTTCTTGCAAAACCTACTAATGTGTCTGTTCTTGTGGCAATAAAAACACTCCACATCTCCACTACTGCCCCCACTCCTTTGGCTATACTGCTGCTTTCCCTTGTAACTCATCTTCCCTTTGCCCTTTCTCTGAGCTACTAATGTTGATTCCAAACTGTTCTCCCCTCTGGAAGTGGATGCGAAATTTATCACTCTCTTTTCTGCAAACCTCCTCAGTAATTGTAGTGTCACAGATATCTGAAAATTTAAGACTCTTATCACCCAAATTTGACACTACCGTCTTCATAGTCTCCCAATTGTGAGGCAAAGAGGACAATAGTTGTACAACCTTCACCTCATTTGAGAAAGTGGTCTACATTGACTTCAGCTTGTTCATCAGATCAGTGATCTTACTTATGTAGGTTCACTGAGGTACCCTCCTTCATGCAAATGATGAAATATCTCGTAATGAGATACACCTTGCTTTTGGCATAAGGTTTTTCACACCTGTCAATTAAAGCCTTCATTAGTCCTATTGCTGTTTACTGACTCGCCACGAGGCTCGCCAGGTTCATCGATAAACACAGCCTGATATTGCTATTGCTTGTTCATCCATCTCTATCCACTCTTTATCTAATACCCAGTGGCCGCTCATTCTTTGAGGGTTTTATGAATCTTCTTGTATGTAAAAAGATTTTTCACTTACATCTTCAAAAACTCAAAATTTTCCCTGTCAAATCTCAAAACTTCCTCGAAGTAGTGATGTGACTTATGACTGGATCTCATGATACTGTAACCTTCGCTCTGATACCACTTATTGGGAAATTAGGCCCTCCAAATAATTTCCCCTTCCATAGTTATCCAGCAAACAAGGCAATCATATAATACAAAAATAAGAGATTAAGGGAAAAGCAGAAGAGGACACAATAATTTATACTGCTTCACCCCAACAGTTTATGGGCTACGTCGCTCAGATGTGGGTTCCACTGTAATATTAGATAGGATACAAGCACTCTCAAATATATCTTCCCAGATATTCACTCTCTAGCGGTCCCAACAATAGTCCCCTAACTTCTAAGTATTTTAACCCCAATACTTAGGTACAGGAATAAAAACCTCACAGAATAATCAAGATACAATTACCCAAAACATCGATCTTGATTTGCCCCTTTATGTGCTACCACTACTCGAGTCGTCGCCTATGATATGCTACATAAATCTCCCAATTCTGTTGCTGAAGAATACCTACAACTGCCCCTTTGATTTGGAATTAAACCCACGGCTCAACCTAAAATGCAAAACAAAAATCCCTCTTATACCACGTTCTAGAATTCAGATTCTATCGTAGCATTGAGATGCTGGGTGTAGCATCTCAATGCTACGACACGAACAGCGTCATACACGTGCGCCAGTGCCTTTTTTTTCTGATTTTGCGTTGCAACGCTGCGACGCTAGGTGCCTGCGGCAAAAATCCTGTAGAGCCCCATTTCAACTTTCTTTTTTCATTCCTTCAATGTCCCAACGCGATCCTTGCTCGACCCGACTCGTCCGTGGCTCGTTCCTACGTCGATTTGGCTCCACCAATCCTAGCAAATTCAAATTTCGATCCATAATTATGTTGATCAATATACATATTTGAAATCATGATATGTAAAGAAAACGAAAAAGTTAAAGACCAAATATATTACTTTTTAAGTAAAATAAATAAAAAATTAAAAGAAAAAATAGATATTTGGAAAGTTGAAAGTTTGTTGGGTGTGTTGCCCTAAACTCGTAGTTTGTATTTTGTAAAAACATATGTCTATTTAATAAAGTTCTATTCAATAAATTTGTTGTTGAATCATAGCTTTGCATTTTCCAAAATCCAATAAACTAAACATCCAAGGTTATTTATGTTGAATCATTTGTTCATTTTGCAGTGAAAACCATATTTATGATAATTGTCCACATAACCCTGCTTCCGTTTTTTATGTAGGACATGGGAACAATAGGAACTTTAACCCATATTCGAACACCTACAACTCAGGTTGGAGGCACCACCCTAATTTCTCATGGGGAGGTCAAGGAGGTTCGAGTGGTTTTAATCAAGGGCAGAGCCAGCAGAACAAACAGCCCTATGTTCCACCTACACAGCAATACATCCCGCCACCGCAACAACAGTACAATCAGAGAACACAGACTCCACCAGTTCAAAATAACAGCTCAAATCTTGAGAATATGATGAAGGAGTACATGGCCCAAACCGACGCAGTGATACAATCCCAAGCGGCATCAATGAGGAATTTCGAGACCCAATTGGGATAGCTCGCCAACGAATTCAAGAATAGACCACAAGGTTCTTTTCCAGGCCATACTGAATTACCAAAACGAGAAGGGAAAGAACAGTGCAAAGCTGTCACCCTTAGGAGTGGACTGGCATATGATGGACCAACAATGCCAACAACAGATGTACAGATTCCGTCCACTGAACCAACTGTAAAGATACCAGAAAATTCAACAACACCAGAAAAAGAAAATACTAGAAAAGGTAATGAGGACACCCCGAGTGTTCCTCCACAGGTACAACCTTCTTTTACCCCTACTCCCCCGTTTCCACAAAGATTAGTTAAGAAAAATAATGATTCCCAGTTTAGAAAATTTTTAGATATTTTAAAACAATTGCATATAAATATACCATTAGTAGATGCTCTAGAACAAATGCCAAATTATGCTAAGTT
>NW_019104670.1:354215-386710 GCF_001995035.1 Momordica charantia
ATATATGAATTTTGCATGAATTGGAACTCAAACGACCGTGAAAAAGTCCGAAACAAAGTTAAAACATAGTAAAAACAGCATCTAAAACCTTCTTTTACGCATGTAAACAAGCGTAATCATCCACCTTCAAGACATGAAGAGGAAGGATCATGAAGAATATGCCCTTCTCCAAAATGATATCATGACGGCCCTAGTAGGGACAAATTCAACAGAAGAGTTCAACTCCCTCATTCATCGTGTTGCAAAGTGTCTCTTTGATGACAACGTCAGCTAATGCGAGCACATAACGATTTCTTCATCATCATCGTTAGTCGGCGACGAGGTTGATCCTTACGTTGGGATAGATGTCAATGACCCATTTTTGGACACTCAACCTTATTTCTAGGTGGTTTCATAAAGGGTCAAAATATATATAAAAAAAAAAGTTATTTTTCAGTGACCACTTGGTAGCTATTTTTCCACTATTTGTAATATCCTGCAGATTCGGAGAATCTTCGATAAGGCGAGGACATAGCTTCAGATAGAATGGTTTCTGAACAAGATTGCAGAGGTTTGTAGTGGTAACACAAGGTGTAGCGCGTCGCTTACTTTAGTAAGGACTCAGGGAAGATGTTGCTCGATACTCCGAATGATGCTTCGGTAGAGGGTTGTATGGCGGCAATTGGGAGGCAAGGATGCCGTGTTGTAAGTCTACAGTAATCTTCAGCCCTAATAATCGACTAGGGATAGAGCAGGTGCCTTGAATAGCGCTACCGTGTGAATAGACAAGAAGAAGTTAGGTGACGTTATCAAACGACCTTAACGGCGAGTCGACGGAAGATGCTCAAAGATATTACAGATTTATCTTTAATTTGCTTTTGAAAAGTTGTTTGTCATTTTGTAATTATTTCCGTTGCTTTTTAGCTTTATTGCTTTAGCTTTATATCTTTTCTTACTTTTTCAAAGATAATATTCATTGTTGGCCACGCTTTTGGGCCAGTCTTATCTTTATTTTTCATAAAGTAGGTAAAAGTCATAAAGTAGATTCCAAAGAGATAAGAAAGCCAGTCAGGGTCTTGTCCTGTTGGCCACAAATCTTATCATATTTGTTTGTATTCATTTACCTTGGCTAGAGATTTATTGATGCCAAAGAGCACTATAAGTATCCTCATAAGTGTCGACCATTTATGGCTTTGATACCATTTAAGGCCCGTTTTTATGAAATGTTATTGCATTGTTAAGAGTTGAAATTTGATAAGTTTGTTTTACTTGATTTTACTTTATTGTTGCTAAAAATGTTATTTAGCAACAATATAATGATTTGTTCCTAATTATACCGTAAATTTAGCCCACTTTTCGTGTAGTGAATATTAAAATGGGTCTCACAAACGCTCTACAAAGCTTTCTTTAAATGTCTCAACAATAGTCACCTAGCTTCTAAACACTACAACAATTGGTACTTAAGGATACAAGAATGAAAAACTCACAGTGGACACGAGCACAGATTGCCGACGCGCACTACAACACAAAAACTTGTTCCTCTTCCTCTAATCTGCTAAAACATTTTCGCTGGCTCTTTTGGTTTGCCATATAAACCTTAAAAGTTGAAAAACATCCTTTTATATTATTGCTACAACACTATGACGATACAGACTTGCTTGCCTCACACCTGCACACATTTGGGTTTGCAACAGCACTACGGTGCTATGTTACAGCGCCACTGTTGCACCTCTGCTTAATAGCTAGAGGGTAAGTGCAAGTGCACACTGTTACAAGTAATACTACGGAAATATTCGAAGTTCGTCTCCACAGGGACTAGTTTTCTTTTAAAATTGATTTTGTAAATTGCTTAAATGAGGAACCGGGTTTGGGATAAAAAGTGGTGAAATTGTTGGGAACACGATTTAAAAACACAAAGATTAGAAAGGCTAACCCCCTACTAAGATTTAGTTCTAAAAATATGAATTACACATACTAAATGCGTCCGTAATTATGCTCAATTTTTGCAAACTGGTTCAACTTCTATTTCATACCACTTTTGGTTTGTTTAGAAGCTTAGGCTAGCGTTTACATATGTCTATGAAACTCTAGAATTCTAAATAAATCAAATTTCAACTTACGTTTAACGGGTAAAAGAATTTATGTCTAGGGTCTTGTTTTAGTTCTTATTTCTAAGTAACTTCCCGTTTTACCTTGATGAGATCTATTTGACTCTAACCTTTTCAGAATTAAAATCAAACTAACGTGATTTAACAAATGGCCAACAAGAAAATCAACTGGATAAATTGTATCAATCAAGATAAGTAAAGAGAGCGTAATACGTCGTGCTCATTGATAGATGTAATTTAAAATAGATGAACTAAATCATTCGTAAGAGGGTTGAAGAAATAATTTAGCTACTCATGAAAGTAAAAGAATTGAAATAACAAGAGAAGATAACAAAAGAATGCATTTTCATTAAAATTGAAAAAAAAGAACAAAATTGGAACAAATTGAATTGCAATAAAATAAACAAGAATAATTGCAGAAAGAATAATTGAAGAACAAAACTTAAATGCTAGAAAAGAAGCTAAAAAACTAAAGTTGATCACAAAGTAGAAAGGAAGAACAAAAGTATGGAAATGAAGTGCGTTGAAGTGATCCATGTAAGCTCAATTTATAGGCTTGGGAGGTAACAAAGTATTGAGAATTCCATGGGAAGTTTGTAACGACTTGTTGTTGTAGAGATTTGAGGAAGTGAAACCAAATTTTGGACCAATTACTTGGTCAAAAGTGGTTATTCCCATTTTGATAATCTAGACAGCGAATGTGGTTGAAGCATTGTGAAGCTGGATCATTCAAAATAATGTGGCTGGCGCATCTTAATCATAAATCTTCAATTTTCCTTATAAAATAAACATAATTACACAAATTAGCCTTCATTTGCCTAGAACTAAATGTCTACGTCCTGAATCACAAAATATGCACATTTTTGCTAAAATAGATGCATGATCATACACTTTTCATCCTAAATAACCCTCAACTAATCATGAAAACCTATTCTTTTTAGCCTTTAATCAAGGCTTATCAGCCACGACGCTATTCCTCTCGGCCAGATGGCCCTGTAGCCCGCTCTTCTTTAATCTTCTTCATTCTTACTTTGTTCCACTTCCGTTTTAGCGCCACATTGCCAGCAAAAGGTTGAAGCACACCTTGGCCCAAGAGGCAAAGCTCACCTCCCTCCTTGGCAAAGAGCATTAGAGCTTATCTTAATCACAGAGGCAGGGCTTGTAGGATCTATATGACAACACTAGAGGGGGATGAATAGAGTTCCTTGCCAAATTGTTGAATTAAAAATGAAAAATCAAGAATAACAAAAAATAAAACGAAATTTAAATGCAAATATTAAAGAGAGCAAGAGAAGAGATGACACTAGAAATTTGTATAATGGTTCGAAAATTTCTACTCCACTACCCAAAACCATTTTTGGGTATTTTGCTGCACCGACTCTCTTCCAGGTGAGAACTAAGCCAATCAATCAGTCTTTTATAGGTTCAAGAGTAAACCTCCTATCAGTCCTTTTCAATAGTTCAAGATCAAACCACTACAATCTATTTTAATAGTTCATTTGTTTAAATAGTTCATAACCAAACTACTCTCACATTCCCAAGGTGCACCCACACATTAATACAAGAACTCAAATTATGTAAAAATAAGCAATACAAATGAATACCTCACTAAAGTTGACAAGTGAGAAGAGAATGAAAAGTTTGAGAACAAAATAATTGAAGAAGAGAAATATAGCTTTTGCTTTGATAGTTGGTATGTGGAGGAAGATGCATTTGGTTGTTTCAAATAGAATTGCATGGAATAAATTTGACCATTAAGGTGAAAAGGAATGACTAGTGGAGATTAAAAGTAAATATAAGGAAAAGAATAAAAGAGAATAGGATTGTGAAGATTAGAGAATTTATGGAGCTTGAGAGTGATTGTGGCGATGGAAAGAATTTGTGGAAATTATTAATTTCTAAATATTTTAATGTGCCACGTGTCGTTATCTCACTCATTTGATTGTTGGATGCCACGTCAGTAAAAATTTGTTAGAGTATGTCATGTGTCAACTTCTGTTTGGTTAATCTATCCATGTAACTTGCTAATATACGATTTTTCTCCCAAAATTGTTTTGACTGTAATTTATTTGCTTAAACCCAAATTTTAGTGATTCGAAGGGCATTGGATCCGCCTTTCTGAGCACTGCACTATAAACACTTTCAAACACTAAAATCATCAGTGAATAAAGTTTGTTCTCTTAAAAAAACATGGTATGAACGAAGTTCGTAAAACTAACAATTAACCTCACATTTAAGCCAAATAGAGGTTTGAGCTCACCTTGACTTAAAAGGCAGAGTTCACCTCCCACTTAAGCTCTAAAGAGGTTAGATCCCACATTGACAAAAGAGATAGAGTTCACCTCCCGTTTAGGTGGAAGAGAGGTTTGAGCTCACCTCCCACCTTGGCAGAAGAGGTGGGGCTCACCTCATTTTGGCTAAAGATAGGTTCGAGCTCATCTCACCAAAGAGGTTTAGCTCACTTCACCACAAATATTTGTGGATATATCAAGCTTAAAGCATGAGCTCTCATGAGAGAGCATATCTCGACCCTCTAAAACTTGGAGCACTTTGAGTCATGCCTAGAGGATGGTCATCACTTAGAATTTCTGAGATGACCTCATCCCCATGGTCAAGAACTTAACTAAGTGGGGGTCGTTGTTATAGGTAAATAAATACCTACAATGTAGTTGTTAGGTATGAGGCCACATTTCAATGACGTGTAGTCTACCCTAGGCCACCAAAAGCCCAAAAGAGGTTGGAGGCCACCTCGACCAAAGAAGTAGAACTCACCTTTCACATAGGCTAAGAGAGGTTATATAGCCTCGGTAAACAGCAGCAATAACTCTAACTTTCCTTCTGATAATTTTTCAGCAATCACCCATGATTTTACGAATCTACAACTCACACTCTCATTTGGATTAGGTCTATCATTGGATAAATTGCATTGCTGATATTGACCCCAAACAAGAAAAAGTAGGTACACAGTAGACAAAGAGGTAGAGCACATCTTTCCACTTCAGCCGAGGAAGTAGAGCTCACCATGGCCAAGTGAGGTTAGAACTCACCTTGGTTAAAGAGGTAAAGCTCCTCACCTCCCACATATGCCAAGATGGTTGTGTTGGGTTTGTAAAGGAGTAGAAATAAAGTCTCACATTGACTAAGGAAATGAGTGATTCATGGTATATAAGAGAGGACATTTATCTCTAATAGTGTGAGACCTTTTGAGTGAAACCAAAAGCAAAGCTGTGAGGGCTATGCCCAAAGCGGACAATATCATATCATTGTGGAGATACTCAGGGTACTTGGGGTACCTCGTCCTTAACAAGTGGTATCAGAGTCATGGTATTAGCCTAGTTGTGTCGGTGAAATCCTCGAGTGCCAAATATTAATCAAATAAATAATTAACAATTAATTATTTTATTTTTTCAATTAAATATCACATATTTAATTAAAATCATATATTTGAATTATATTCAAACGCATTTCTCTTGTATAACCTATAGTTTTAATATGAATCAAATTCATATTAATTTAATATTTTAATCTTACTCAAATATTTTTCTTATATATAGTATTAATTTCGAATCTTTATCCAAAATTAAGATTATATAATGTATCAATATACATTATATACACTCCATATTTTGAATATTTCAAATTATGTCAAAATCTTGATTCTCATTTTACCTGTTCTGAGCTAGCAAGGAGACCTAATGGACCTACATATCAGAAGCTCAAACGATACGAGATTAATTGATTAACTCATTAACCATATTAATCAACATTTGTTAACTGTGGGTGACTTCACTAAAGACCCACAACTACACTGTTCTCACTCTAGAATATTTTGTGTCCATGGAATTTGACAATTACCAACAAGTCAATCATTTACGGAGTGTTCGTAACTTCAGCTGGGTCAAATTCCTGTGTTACCCCCTGAGTTACCTCTTTCAATTTAAGTACCACTACTCTTCTAGTGAACAACCTGTTTATGGTCTGACCAATAAACATAAGTCCCTCTCGGGCTAATGACAGGGTGAGGCCCCTTGTTCAAGTCCTGGAGTCAGAAGTCCTTCACGAGTGTTCGTAAATTCAGCTGGGTCAAATTACCGTTTTACCTCTAAGTTACCTCTTTCACCTTAAGTACCACTGCTTCTCTAGTGAACAACCTGTTTATGGTCTAACTAATGAACAGAAGTCCCTCTCTGGCCAGTGAGAGGGTAAGGCCCCTTGTTCAAGTCCTAAAGTAGGGAATGAGTGAATTTCATATTGCGTAGTTATGTTCCCAGCTCTCTACTCGATCTCGTTCCCAAAATGGTAAGGATTATTGAGTCGGCAACTTTGGTCACCCTTACCCATACAAATCAAAGAACGATCCCTTATAGGCAGGAGTTCATAACTCGCTCATGATTAAGATCGAGTTACCTAGTCATCCTATGAAGTATTAATCTAGTTAGTTTATGAGGTGTTATAACTAACGATTAATTATTTCGTGATTCGGTCTTTTACAAACTAATTTTATAGGATTCCCCCACTCGCATGTCTCCACATGAACGACCTGGATAGAGTCGTTTGTAACTATTACAAAGCGAGCTGTATCCATAGTGTTACCAGGAAAAAGTACCAAACCTTGTCCATGTACAATAGACTTTTTAGGTTATTACTGAGACATTATCCACTTGTATATCGAATATATACTCTATATTTATTATATACTGTATATCAAATATATATACTATGTATTAAATATATACCATATATAAGTTATATAAAGTTCAAGAAACATTAAATAATCTTGGATCTTAGTTCATTGGAATACGAGTAATCCAAAGAACTAAAAAATAACTCTTTATTGGATAAATAAATTGTTTATTAATTACAAACACATGAGCTAAGCGCATAAAACCCAACAACCTCCCACTTGGATAAGAGCAAGCTCTCGTTGTGGTCTCCAAGAGTAGATGGATGAGTGACTACTTGAGGGGACGATTGTTGGGTTTGTAAAGGAGTACAAACAAAGTCCCACACATTGGCTAGGGAAAGAAGTGATTCAAGGAATATAAGAGAGGACAATTATCTCCATTGGTATGAGGCCTTTTTGGTGAAACCAAAAGTAAAGCCGTGAGAGTTATGCTCAAAGCGGATAATATCATACCATTGTGGAGTTACTCGGGGTACTTAGGGTACTGTTCTCCTTAACAGGGTGGAGCTCACACCTCGACCAAAGAGGTAAAGCTCACCTCATATTTAGGCAAAGAGAAGTCAGCTCACCTTTTCCATGCAAGTTGAAACCCACCTCGACAATGAGAGTATGTATGGGTACCCCGTCAACGTATCCTCAAGTTCAATGTACGACATATGGGTATCYTGCCAACGTGTCTCTTGGTTCACAATAAGGGACATGGACCTTAGTACAAAATGACTATGTGGCTAGATTATCCCTCGAGTCCCCTATAAATAGTTGAACTCAACTCTCATTTAGGTACACAAAATTACTCTAGCCTAGCCCGACAATAACTCGATTTAAGTACTGACTTAAGCATCAACGAATGTTGGGCACAACATCCCACCAATGCAAGTTATCTCCACCTTGGATCTAACGTCACGAAGGTTCACTCGTGCTAGAAAATTGCATATAATAAATGATGCCTAACAAGACTTATAACTAAATAGATAATATAATTTCTTAGAAGAGGCTCCTCTTAGGCGAACCAGACTTGGAGGCTCGATATATATATATTTTTAAATCAAGATAATATGAGGCGGAAACCAATATGAGCATAGCTTAATGATAAATCACATCTACTTCTTCATAGGTTGGAGGTTAAAATAATTAATTATTTTAATGTGTTATGTATATTGCTCATTTTAAAAAATCCGAAGTTACTAATGTAATCCTGAACAATATGTAGTTGACATACAAAAGAATCATGTTTGCTCACAACGTTCGCCCAACAAGTCTATTTTTAGGAACATATATAATTAGGGAGCTGTTAATATTCCTACACAAGATGAAATTCTCCGCTGCTCAATATTGGAAAGTGAAAAGTGTGCAATTTTCCTTATTAACTAAGTAATATAAGTGATTCTGTTAAAGTGTGGTTCAATACTTTGACAAAAATGTATCCAATATCTTGATACCTGGAGAAGGATCCTTCCCTGATTAGATCATGGAAAGCTATTCTCTAAAGTACTCGTTAAACAACAATAGATGGAACTAGGGGCAAAACAATAATTTCACTTTCAGATGGAACCATGGATCACTGATAACTCTCAAATAGAGAGTATTTTGTGGACTAATTAGGGGCATTTATGTGCGAAAACATGATAATCTATTTCAATAAGCCAAAAAGAATATGAAAATTCTGATAGTGAAC
Organism: Momordica charantia; assembly: GCF_001995035.1. Next base: position 362,662 of record NW_019104670.1, read on the forward strand.
CTCAATTGCTTATATAATTCTTATATTCCCTTAATTTTATTATTTAATGCTAAATTACTAAGGATTTATACAAAGAGAGTAGCAGGGTGCCTATAACAAGTAGGATGCTGCTTTGTTAAAGAAGTGCTACTGGAACGCTAAGAAACGAAGCGCAAACCTTTAAAGTTTACAGTCACCTAAATGCTCCAGAGTAGAAGCTGGAGCAGTAACTCATTTAAGTTAACATCTCTTTTACCGCGTCCGTACAGCGTCCCACGGGTGCCTTAAGTTTTAAGGCCTGGTATTTAAGGAAAATAAGACCTGAGCTGACAAAAGGGAGAAAAAAAGCAAGGACAGATTGATTCATTCATTTTTGGAAGCATCGATTTCAGGGAATGTTCGTGTGTTGACGCGAGGATTTTTATCGAGGAAGGTGAAGAAGGGTGATGGATTGCTCAGGAGTCGCACTGTACATCTAAGGAAGCTTTCTACTTTGTTTCATTCTCTTCGACGATGAACTCCTCTCTTTCATTTTTCTTCTCTTTTCTTTTCTCCATTATGAACTAAACCCCACCCTCGGGGAGGGGTTGGAAGGTTTCTGTAATATTTCCAACTTGCTACATTTTAGAACTTTAAAGTATTGATTTAACATAAATGTGTTTACCTTTTTTTTTCTCATTAAACTTGTGTGGCCAACTCATTTAGCGTGCTAGCTTACTTGAGGCTCGGGGGAGTCCTTGTTGAGTGGATTGATTTCTGTTAGCTATAGTTTCTTTTTTCTTTCTGAAACGGGGCATTGAATACTCAGGGATGGGGTTCACTCTATAGCGCCTATAGACTATTTTATTAGTTTGCTTTAATCATAGCGGGAGTTGGGTTAGAGCAAGTGTTAGGTATCTTGGAAGAGAGCCGTGAAGGTCTGGGTAATCAGTGCTTTAAGGGAACGTTTAGGTAGCAGTCTGAAGGAAAACAGTATGCCAAAATCTCCTCCCCGACCTTTTAACCAATCGTAATCCCTTATCATTTTGTTGTCTTCTGTGGATGCTTCTAGGAGTAAATCAAAGTAGCTCTATCTGGTTTTTGTTTTAATCTTTATGCATTTTAAGCAAAGCAGCACACACATATTTTATTTTTGGTGTGGTATTTCTGACACGACTCGTCCCAAAACACATACTAGTCCTAGAACGAGTCGTGCCGACCACAGACCCCGACTAGATATGGAGTCCACGGTCAACTTCTCTCTTAACTTTGACCTGATCTTTGAGTAACAAGCCCTGAATGGATGCACAATAAAAAAAAAATATCTCAACATAACAATCATTCTTACATCCATACTATTAACCTGTTGCACATAAAACTTCTTACAAACAAACTAACGTGAATACAGAATGTCATGCAACTCTTAAACTACTCTGAGTGGCAGAAACTTAACTATTATCTCCTTGAAACTCAGAAAGTCAGATACTCAGGTACAACCTGGGGGTAAAAACAAAACATAAACAGTGAGTTTCAGCTCAGTGAGTGGTAGGTTAATAAGAAAATATTCTCTAAAAACTTCTTTCATAAACAACCGAAAATTCAACTCTTAAAACAAACTTCTTAAAGCTAAAATAATAAAGCTTTTAAGTAAAACTTCATATAACTTGAGCAACTACAAACTCAGTAAACTTTCTCAAAATATAACTTGCAACAAAAAATTCTTTCTAGGCAAACCAAAAAGACAACGCTCCCAACTCCAAGATTCGAACTAGGATTTGGAATTCGGATTTGGTCCTAATCGCCCCCGCATTCACCTGCGACCAAGTTACGCCAACTTCTCAACCTGCTCTAAAACACATTCTAAAACATATAAAACAGTCTTCTTGCAAACATAAAACAGATAGATAAAACTGAACACCACACATGTATACATATTCTATTCTGATTTACTGGTGTAAAGTAATCTCAAAACACATAGTGCAGAATAATTCTCGTCTACTAGCATAGAGTAATCTCGATACACATAGCAGAATAATTCTCTCAATGCGCGGGGTAAAATGGTCCCAAAGACCTTCTATTTCTGGGTATACTATAAAAACACATTCACATAGCATATGGGTAATCACCTAGATATAATAACATAGTGGTTTGAAAACTGTTCTCATAAACTGTTATACAATTCTTTTCTTCTGTTTTCTAAGAACTTTTCTAACTTTCTCAAATCATTTCTAAAATCGTTTTCTCTCTTTCTAAATAACATTTCATAACTTTTCTTAAACATTCCTCTAAATCATAAATCATTTTCAAATTCTCATAAACATTTCCAGATTCTCAAACAAACACATTTTATTTCATTCTCAGCAGAAATTGCTAAATCATATATAATATATAATTTCTCAAAAATTTTGTAATACTAGATAATAAAAAACATTTAATAAAGTAACCACTCATAAATCCCAATCATAATATCCAAAACATTTAGTAAAGTAACCACTCACAAATCCTTCAAACCAGGTCGTTCGCAGCTCCAATTCATATATGACCTCAAATATCGATCCATTGTCAAGTTAATTCATGCTTTAATCGAATATAATTTCAACATACTCTTATTCCCAATATAAATCATATTATCTTCCAAATTACTCCATAAATGAAATTTACTAATTCATTCTCTCTCTTCTTCAAAACCATCGCATCTCCTTTTTCTTATCACCTTAAAAATGTGGGTCCCACAATCTACCAATCAATTTCTCTTTCTCTCACTACACCACACGCAAGCTCTTTTTTTTTCTTGCCAAATTTAGTTTTCTTTTCCTATTTACTTTTAAATCCACGATTGAACATTTCCTTTCTCTCTCCTACCATCAACAACTCATCTCATCTTCTTCATGAAACCACGAACCCTTCTCCCTCTCCTCCTTTCTTCTTCCATCCACCATTAAAACTCTCCCTTCTCCTACTTATTTCTTTTTCTTTTTCTCAACCAAAGTTCTTCTTGATCAAGTCTCTGTTTCACTTAAAATTTTATTCTCTCTCTACACAGCCTAACACATTTTACTTACCAAATAATTTTCAGATTTTCTATTGCAAAATCGGGAAGTATAAACTGAAACTCTTTCTAGATAACTAATTGATCAAACCAACTCTCGATCTCAGCCATTGAAAACTCAGAAAAGAACCCACCACAACAACACAGTTCTTACTTGAAAAACCGACAAAATTTCATCTCAAGAAGCTTCCATATTTTCATGGTTTTCCTTCTTTAATCTCTAGAAAACTTACCAAAGTTCCAATCTCGAATTTAAGCACTGATTAAAGCTTGAATATTCTCCTTCAATACCTTTCTCTACACCCTATGTTTCGAAAACGCACAACCCATAGGCAAAATCTCATTTTTCTTTTCTTCTCTTCTCTTCTCAATTTCCCTCTTGTTTTCTTTCTTCCTTCCCAAATTCTTTTTCTTTTTTTTTTCTCTCCTTTAGCCAACACACGTCCCCACCCCATACTGTCCCATCACAAAAATCCAACTTTCTTTTTTTTGTTTGGTTCTCTTTTTTTTTTAACAACCAAAAGACCATTATACCCTTATTAACTCCAACAATTTCAATATATATACCTTTTTTCCGCTTTTTAGAAATGAATGATGGCAAGTCCATACAATTTCGAAGGTACTAACCATTTTATAAGTTATTTCTTTGAGGAGACCAACTCGTTTGGTACTACAATTGATCATTTAGTTTATACTTCCCACTAATTTTCTCCTACTTGTGAGAGAGTAAATAATCACTTTATGAAAAATTAATGACCGATTATAATTATATTCATGTAACTAACTCATTTGCATTATACGAGAGTGCAATCATAATTTTATAGTGGAGTTACCTTGAATGAATGGTAAAATTGATTAATTAAACAGAATCATTAATCAATTATTATTGATCATGGGAGCCCAATGATGTAGGTCTATAAGCTCCCAAAAGACCTATGTAGCGAACATTTAGGAGGTAGAAGGACATCACTTGGGTAATTTTATTTTCATTAGTATTTTAAGTTGTACGAGTTATTGTCAATTGTCTTGTTTCTTCCTATCAAATTTTTAATTAGGGGTTCGTTGGATTTTATTCTCTTCTATGTTTATTTTAAAACATTTTTATTTATGTTGGCTCCATTTTTGGCCACTCAGATCGGGTCAAGAGTCAGATAAAACGAACCAAATTACTCGAGGAATCGACCGTTGAATTATTGGAGCTATGATCTACAACAAGAAAGAATATGAGAGAATAAACACCGGTGTGGTGTCAGCCGACCACACTCCGATGCTTAAGTCAGTTGATGAGCTTAAGAGAAGAAGGAAGGAAATAAGCAAGTTTCGAAGCAATTACCTTAGAGAGAATAACATACCTCTCTTCTATTTATAGTTTTTGGTGGTAGTGTGAACCAGTCTTCGAAAAGTAAAGGGAGTTCGTCAAAGTCAACTTCTGCTCTCCAAATGCCTTCTTTGACCACCACCATGGTTATAGTGAAGATATTGGACGTAGGGACCCACCTACCCTTTTGTGCATCAATTGATCCCATTATAGACCCCGCCTTTAATTGTGCGGCTAAGGGCCCAACTTCCTTTCATAATAATTCCTCCAACAATTTCACTTATTGGATTATATTTATAGGACTTTTTTTAAAAATATATATATATATATTTATTGGACTTGGTGGAATGATCCACGTTTTTTCTTAGTTCATTAACCGAGTTGGATTCAAACTCGTGAAATTTCTTCTAAGGATTCATTTTTAATTTGATTTTTATCATCTTAATTTATAATAAAAGAGTGAAATAGTTCGGTAATGTTTTTTCCCCTTTTTGAGAAGAGTAATGTTTCCTACTAAGAGTAATAAAACTGGTCGCCTTATACCGTTAAAAAAAAAAAAAAAAGTGGTCGCCTTATGGAACAATTTTTTACGAATAATCAATGAATAATCAATAAATATGCATTGTTACATTTTTTGGTTCTAAATGATAATTATTAAATAAGTTTTAATTCAATTTCAATTGACTGGTCAATTGAAAAGTTTTGTCAACATAAGCATAGCTCAATTAAGTACGTTCCTCTCTTAGAGCTGGATGTTCAGGACTCGTTTGGTAGCGTTTCCGTTTCTTATTTCTCATTTCTAAATTTTATTAAGAAACTTAACCATTTTGCAACCCATTATGTTTATTGTTTCTTTGTTTTTTTTAACATTCTCCCATTTATTACAATAATGATAATCCTTTAATCTATGAATGTTGGCCCATAAAGTTCTATTTTTCTTTATTAAAAATGAAGAAACAGAAATAAAAAACGGAAATGTTATCGAACGAGCCCTCAATCCCTCATCCACTACATTTATTGTACTAAAAAAACGATTTAAAAATTCTATATCAACAAACTGAATACCAAAAATAGATAAATTTTGGAGCATTTCCAAATCAAAGAAACTAGCCAGTAGTAAAGAGGACAACTTGATCGATTTCATTAATTACAAAAGCTTGAATATGCATATATATGATACTTCCAAGCTTTTACACACATAATGGTTGTTAATATACCTTATTCTTAAAAGTTATTGTTAAATATGGTTCTAAATATCCATCGACATATCAATATTTTCATCGACATATTCATGTTTCCATAGATTCGACATCGACACGAGGAGTAAATCGACATTTTCATCATAGTACAAGAAAATCGACAAAATATGAAAAATATCAACAAGATGTCACTAATAAACACATAATATTAAGATTAATTATTTTTAACTAATTTAGAAATAGGAAAATGTTTATTTTTTAATTTAAATATTTTTTACTATTTTTTAATTTTTCTAATTTTACAGAATATTCATCGACATCGACATTTTATCGATATTTTCATCGATATTTTCATGGATATTTCCATAAAATTAACACGTCGACATTTMCATCGACATCGACATTTAAAACCTTGTTGTTAACCAATCTTGGTATCTCAATTGCAACATCATTTGTATTCACAAAAATCCGAACTCGATCCTCTCTAAGTCTTGAGTCACTGGACAGCTTCCAGCTAATATTATGTTCACTAATTTTACATTTGGGTTGTCTTTCACTATGATAAGCTTTGCAATGGCTGCTTCGATTCCCACGAGTTCTGGCCACGACGATTTTCCTGATCCACCATAAAAAAATATTTTAAAATTAAGTTATAATATTTTAAAGATTCTTGGAACATACAAATAAGTTTTACGTGCTGAAATTAATTTAATAATTTAACAGAGTAAATAGTAATTATATTTGGATTATTAATTGGTACGTCTTGATTATCAACCAATGACTTCTAAATTCTATGGTGTGACCTGTTGGGTAGAAATCAACCTATTAATCTTAGAAAATTATGGAAAACTCTAAAATTAACCTATAAATATATGGTTATGGTTCCTAATAGCCACTTGAGCCTCTTGTTCCCATCAAACAGAGAGACCGTAAACCTCGACTTCTTGCAGACGGCTAGGTTTCAGGTAATTATAGTCTCTTTATAGATTTTGGTTTTCTTCCCTGCTAACATCATTTGTTATTATTGTTCTTTAATTGTCTATTCCTTATGTTACAGTAATCATGATTTCGGATTTAATTAAATTTTCCAAGAGTACAACCCAGCCATCTAAAACAATATCGAACTAAATACGTCTTGCACCCAACTCAAAATATCACTTTTATAAAGTGAATATTTCTCTTATGTAACATCCAAATTAGTCATTAATAATGTGAATTAATCAAAACTACAAAAGTTAAGAACTATAAATATATATATATATATATATATTTATAAATATTTTAGGGGAAAAAAATAAAACTCAACATATTCAAAGGAATGAACCTTACGAGAGAAGTGATTGAGGGGTTTTCTTTTTTTTTTTTCATACCTGGATTAGTTTTTTTTTCCCCTTCCGAAACGGATAATATACTGAATTGTTAATATATTGTATATAATAAATAATGCCTACCAACTTTAAAAATTAAACAAATAATTAAAGTTCTCGGAAGAATCGAGGCTCCTCCTAGAGAATCAAATGTGGAAGATGATATTTAAATGCTACAATCTTAATATTTTTCTTTTTGACTATTATGTTACTTTTCACATTTACTTATGTCATTTTTTTTTTAATAACTCTTATTTATAATAAGACAAATATGTTAAAAAGACAATTTGATACATAAAACGAATCAATACAACATTGACCATTCATATTCCACACAATAAAACAAAGTATGAAAATCACTTAAACATTTCACGGGCGAAATCGGGCTATTCACGGATGAGAAATATTTCAGTCAGTGCAAATGAAGTCACTGAAATATTTCTTGGGCGAGAATACGGCCATTCCGCCCGAAAAAGTTTCCATCCACTAGTGCGCTATTCTCTGCACTATTTCACGGGCGAGACTATCATCATCACGCCCGAGAACTGCATTCATGGCTTCTCGAAATCGTATAAGTAAGGCAAGATCTTATCAACATTTTGCCCAAATATATGATGATCAGTTTCCAGTACAMAAAAAAGAAAATACATGGATATAAGTAAATCATACATCGAACTAAGACTCAGTTGTTCGTAATGGTTGGCGGCAAGTTTTCCTATTATGACCTTGCATTCCACACCTGCTGCATTAATGTATCTGTTGAGGCTTGCCTGCTGATGGTATTCGTACTATATGCCGTCTACCAACTTTTGCAATGAACTTCGGAGGCTCGATGGTGTACTCAACAAAGTCGTCGGGTAAAGGCCAGTCCTCCTCATCACCCAATAGGTAGATTGGCTCGGCGTACGCGTTAAGAAGCGTTTCTAATTTATACTTGGGCGAACACAGCATCTATATACTAACATTACGATGCATGGCGGCAGCGACAGCGTGGGAGCACGAGATCTGGAAGTAGTCAGCGACTGCTTACACGTACAACTCTTACTGTTTAGGTTGACACGCACTTTGTTGTTACCGTCGTGTACCTCGTACTCGTAATTATCAATCGGTCTAATCGTATGTCGTCGGGCCTACTCCACTGTACTTTTAACAATCCCCTCAGCATAATCAGTAAGAATGGATGCTCTGGTCGATGCGTACGTCCGCCGCTCGTAAAACCATCGTTGCAGAAGTGCCTTACAATGTTCTAATAGTGTAGTGACAGGAAAATATCGTGCGTGAACTAGAACTGCATTCATGAACTCTGCAACGTTAGTTGTCATCTGATTGTACCTCAATCCAGGTTGATATGCGCGTGACCATTTATCGAACCCGAGTTCCTCCAAGTACTTTCTTAGTTCTGGGAATCCCGCAAGCTGATTCCAATAATACCTGAAGGTAGACTTCTTGAATGCCTTAGATGCTAGGAGGTATAGCCATTCCACGCCTTCAGTCTGAATCTTGAACTTATCATTCAAGATCATTTGCACATGATGCATGCAACTGACGTGTTCAGCAGTGGGGAAGACAGAAGTTACAAAGTTATTAATTGTTCGGTGCCAGTCAGACACGAACACCAATCATTCAACATCTCCAATACAACTCTTCACTCACTCCAAGAACCAAGTCCATGGCTCGTCCGTTTCCCTATCTACGATTCCAAATGCAAGTGGATATATCTGATTATTACCATCAACAGAGGAGACTATCAATATCACACCTTTATATTTTCCCTTCAGATGTGCATCGTCGATGACAAATACGGCGCGAATGCAACTTCTAAACCCCCGGATAAAGCAACTTAGGGCCATGAATGCATATTGGAAATATTTATCGTCCTCTAACTTCAATGAAAATATCGTGCCCGAGTTCACCGATTTCAACGTCTCACCGTATTTACGCAAAATAGTGTACGACTTCTTCGGCGATCCATTAGTAGTTCCAAAGCCCTCTCTCTCGCACGCCACACCTTTTCATATCGGATGTTGACACCGTAATTTTTTCGTATGTGATTAACAATATCCTTTGGTCTATAACGACGACTTACATCCTCAAAGGTCGACTTTATAATCTGACCCACCACACGACTTCGAGCTTGTCGGTGGTCATGTTTCATTACCTCACGAGTGCAACTGTGAACCTCATAGAATGTAGAGATAAGAAAAGTATCTGAACCTTTAATTTTCCTTGAACGTAGGCTCCATTTGCACCCATCCTCGGTGCATTCGACAGTGTACAAACTTTTTGTGGACTTCTTCACGCGATATTCAAAATTCATCTTCATTGCGTACACCGAGAGTTTAAACTGGCAATCTTCTTTCGATAGAAAAGTACTCCCTACCTCAATGTCCTCCGTTGACAAACAAACTTCATCACATGTTCTAACAGTTTCCCTTGAGCAAGAAGCTTGACCAGTTGCGCACGGTGCATTCGTATTAACCACGTGCAATTCGGTCCAAGGGTCCGATGATGGACCGGCTACATCCACTGGGTCTACTTCCTCCTTGTTGTCAAAATCAACATCATCCTCGAATTCAGTATCATGGTTGTCATCATCCTCGGCCTCGTACTCGTACTCCACGTCGTTCTCATCGTTATCGTCCCATTGACCGCAATAGTTTATTTCATTGTCACCCAAGTTACATGGGATTACATTGTCCGTCAGCAGCGTCATTGATGGGACAAAACATGGTGGGCCTGGGAGTGTGGAATCAAAAGGAAGCAATGGCGCATAATACGGAACGGTCTGCCCTAACTAGTGGGGAAATGATTGGAATGTTTCTGCTTCTGGAATGTTACGATTCATTGAACTGCTTCCACTGCCATGTATTTCCTTCGATACGATAGATACATACAATGGGACTTCAGAGGGATGTGGAAGGTCTCTTAAAAAAAATTTAAGGCTATGGTCATCAAAGATGTAATACTTCGAAACCTGGTACTGTAGATTGAACTTATATACACAGTTTATCAAGATTTTGAACCGGTCCGGATCTATTCGGGTAAGGCTGAACATAGCACTAAGGAGCTACTCATAAGTTATACAGTCATCCACATCCAAACCTCCCATAATTCCACCTCCATAGAAATTGTGACTCATTCCAAGTACCACCGTAGCTAACAAATAGGCGAGGCATCCTGCATGTGGAAAGAGAAGCATTCAAAATTCAAAATTCGAAATTTTGACATTCTCGAGCGGAAGTTATTGTTGTTCGAGCAAGAATTCACGCCCGTATACAATATGATTCTAGACCGAAACTCATATTATATTGTCATTTTCGGTCGTTAATAACCCTAACTTCGCCCGAGAATCATGGAAAAATACAGACAGTACATGCCCCAAACATGTCGTTTTCTAAGGAAGAATAAGAACCACAAAGATGCACTCAAACGTTACCAAGTAAAGAAAAAATAAAAGGGTAGACGTATAAATGTGCGACTTCAGAGACCAAAAACACGAAAAAGGACCATTCTTTGTAAATGACATTTCACCTACCTCGTTCGGTCATTTCACCTACCTCGTTCGTGTAGACCACTCAAACGTTTCCAATGGCAACCTCCACGACCGGCGTCTTCCGCAGTGGTGTTAGGCGTGTAGCAGCGGCAACTCCCGACCATTAGCAGCTACAACACTCCTTTAGCAATGTGGCAGCAAACAACCTCGAGCCCAGATCTGCATCGGCATGAATTTGCAGCTCCTCCGGCTTCGTTCTGCAACAACCCACGACCCCTAGACAACCCGACAATCCACGGCCAGCACGTGAATGGCCACTTTCTGTGACCTACGCCCCGATTTGTGATACCCACCTCGTTCAACGTTGACCCATCCCTTCGGTATCTACTCGACACTTACCCAACTTCAAGCGAAGGTCAAATTGTGTTACCAACCCCCTCCCGACATCAGACCAGCAAGTCCAAAGCCTTTCAAACTTGGATTTTGAAGCCTCAACCTCCCTAGCGTCGACCCACTCCTAAATCAATGGGTTTTAATATGAGTTAGTTGGTAACGACTCACCTAAACTTTGTTTTGATTCAAATTAAGCGTTTTTAGATGAACTTTAACCCAAGTTTGGTTGTTTTTGGATTTAGGAACCGTTCCACGAGCTTAGTAGCGCGTTAGGACCTTGGTCGTAAGTAGTTTCTTACTTGAGGGATTGATTGTTGTGTGCTGATATGATATGGTTGTTTACTCGTGTGCCTATGTGTGATATTTGCATGATTGCTTGTCGTTGTTATCATTTAATAAACGTCATTGTTGATAAAACTGTTAATATATGTTACGAAAATTATGTGGTTGTGTGAATAAATTGTAACCAAGTAATCTTGGATGGCTATATTTGGATCGTTGTTATGTTCTAATTGGTTTTCATGATGAAAATTGTATACTCGTACTATAACCTGTTGTTTCGAAAGCATATTTAATATTTGTGAGAAATCGGGTGTGTTTGATGTATGCTAGGTATCTATTGATTAAATTTTGGTTTAGTTGTTGGTTATGCCTCTTCTATAACCCATGCCTGCTCGAGCAGTTAGATCACGCTGGACTATTTTTAAATTGATTTGTATTTATGTATGATCACTTTGGTGTATCACATGTTAGACTGTTATGAGATTATTGATGCATGAGACATGGCGTAGTAGCAAGTAGGACTCTTGTGAGAGCTTCGAGATATAATGAAGTGAGTGGATGAGTAACAGGGCCAGAGGGCTGGCACGCCACTAGTTGGGTATCGAGGCTCCAGGTACAAAGGTCGGGGATCGATACCCCAACTTTGGTAGAGATGAGTGTTGAGGCTCCGGGTACAAAGGTCGGGGGTCAGCACGGTGATTCTATTGATGAGTAGTGTTGGGTCTTGATGTGGTGGCGGTCAAGGACCAACATGCCTAGTAGACGTCAAAGCCTTTAGGATAAATGTCAAGAATCGATGCACAGTTCGAGGACTTGGCCATGCATGGTCAAGGGTCGAACGCTAAGCGCTGTACAGAAGTGTTGATGCCTTGACTATGCGTGGTCAGGGGTCGGTACAACTCGAAGGAGTAAATCTTGGAGGTGGAGGAAAGAGAACTAGTGAGTTTAGAGAATCTCGATGCCTTGGCTATGCGAGGCGAGGGGTAGGTACGACTCAAAGGAGAAAGTCATGGAGAAACAGAAGAGAGTACTAGTGAGTTGAGATGCGATGATGAATATGCATGTAGGTTGCATGTTTAGAGGTATGTTTATTTTCTTATTATGTAAAGTATGATGAACTGATAAACATGTCGTTGAAACTCTTTGTGATAAGCATGTTGTTTGTGTGTGACCTTCAAGTATGGACTGCTTACTGAGTACTGTGGTTGTACTCATCCCTCTTTTTCCCCCTCTAGTTTTGCAGGTATCGAGCTAACTCTTGGGATGGTGATGGTAAGGAGGAGACTTGACTAGAGACACCATTTAACGTTGCGTTGTTAAGTTTCAATTTGGATATGATAGTTATGGTTGTTTATTTGTAACTGAGTCTGTTATCAGATTATTAAATTGGGTTGTTAAGTTCTTTTTTTAAAGGATGTTTTAGGGCTGGCAGTGCACTATTCTCTTGAGAACATTAATTTTGTTTAGCTACTTGAACTTTGATGATGTGATCTATTGAAGATATTTATTAGGATAATACATTTGTTCAAGCTGAACTTGAGTTAGCCTTTGCTTCACTGCTAATCGAGGAAGTTAGTTTTGTGTAGTGGATAGTTTATGATTAGTGAAGATTTCGGTGAAAATTTTCTATAAGGTTAGATTGTTACTAAATTATTAACTGAGAAGAATTTGAGTTTGTTAGAACTTTAGCATTGTTGGTTTTGTTTAGTGCAAGCTTTTGTAAGTGTTATTAATCAGAGTAGCGCAGCGGAAGCGTTGTGAGAATTTGTCCAAGTTGGTATTTCTAGTGGTTTAATTCTCTAGTACGAGTGATACTTTTTAAGTGGCTTTTAGTAACGGTCCCTGTTTGAATGTTGAAAATTCTGGGGCGTTATACATTGACTCCAGCTTGTTCATCAGATCAGTGACCTCATTTATGTAGGAGTTCACTAAGGTACCCTCCTCCATGCGAATGTTAAAGTATCTCGTAATGAGATACAAACCTTGCTTTTGGCATGAGGTTTTTCATCCCTGAGGCTCACCATGTTCATCGATAAACACAGCCTGATGATTCCTATTGCTTATTCATCCATCTCTATCCACTCTTTATCTAATACCCAGTGGCCGGTCGTTCTTTTAGGGTTTTATGAATCTTCTTGTATGTAAAAAGATTTGTCAATTGCATCTTCAAAAACTCAAAATTCTCCCCATCAAATCTCAATAGTCCATCGAAGTAGTGATGTTACTTGTGATTGGATCTCATGATACTGCAATCTTCGCTCTGATACCACTTATTGGGAAATTAGGCGCTCCAAATAATTTATCGTTCCATAGTTATCCAGCAAAATAAGCCAATCATACAATATACAAATATGAGATTAAGGTAAAAGCAGAAAACGACAAAATAATTTATACTGGTTCACCCCAACAGTTTACGGGTTACGTCCAGTCTTCCGCTCAGATGTGGATTCCACTGTAATATGAGATTGGATACAAGCAGTCTCAAATATATCTCCCCACACTAGAGGTCCCAACAATAATCACCTAACTTCTAAGTATTTTAACCCTAATACTTACGTACATGAATGAAAACCTCACAGAATAATCAAGATACAATTACCCAAAACGTCGATCTTGATTTGCCCCTTTATGTGCTACCAATACCTGAGTCGTCACCTCTTATATGCAACAAAAATCTTCCAATTCCGCTGCTGAAGAATACCTACAACTGCCCCTTTGATTTGGATTTAAACCCACGGCTCAACCTAAAACGCAAAACAAAAATCCCTCTGTAACAACAATTCAAATATAGCCATCCAAGATTACTTGGTTACAATTTATTCACACAACCACATAATTTTCCTAAGATATATCAACAGTTTTATCAATAATGACGTTTACTAAATGATAACAACAACAAGCAATCATGCAAATATCACACATAAGCACACGAGCAAACAACTATATCATCTCAACGCTACGACACGAACATTGTCATACACGCGCACCCGCGCCTTTTTTTTATGATTTTGCGTTGCAACACTGCGGCGCTAGGTGCCTGCGGCAAAAATCCTGCAACGCCCCATTTCAACTCTTTTTTCATTCCTTCAGTGTCCCAACACGATCCCTACTCATCCCGACTGTCCCGAGCTCATTCTTTCGTCGATTTAGCTCCACCAATTCTAACAAATTCATGTAATTTCGATGCATAATTATGTTGGCCAATATACATATTTGAAATCATGTTATCTAAAGAAAAAGAAAATGTTAAAGACCAAACGTATTACTTTTTTAAGTAAAATAAACTAAAAAATTAAAAGAAGAAATAGATATTTGGAAAGTTGAAAGTTGAAACAAAAATAAATTTGATATAATGAGAATTAAAATTATAATTTAGATCAAATAAAAAAACAAAATTATAATATAAAGTGATTCCAATTCTAAGATCTATAAGATCTATGCATGTTCCGAACTTATTAAATATATACATTTTTTTAGTATTTTTTAGAGTTAACTAAATGGTAGGAAGATTTAATATCTTGAAATTCTGAGTAACTATATATGTAAATTTATATATTTTTTATTGTTTAAATTTCATCTTGGTGCGTTCACTATCACTATTACATTTTTACATTTTTAGTCATAAAGTTTTAAATAACAACTATTTTTGTCCCTTTCAAAAAAAAAAAACTATTTTTGTTTAAACATTTTTTAAATATCTATTTTATTCTCTTTACGTTTTAAAATATAGTTATTTTACACTTTCTTATTATATTTCTCTTAACATCTATTTACCTAATATCAATCTTAGTCAAATAAAACAAAATAAATATAACCACCAAAAATGTTTATTGGTTTTTTGAGTTTAGAGACTAAAATAGACATTTTGAAATTTTAGGAATTTAAACCATTTCTAAAACAACGCATATATAAGATGTTATTTTAAATTTATGTTAATTACCAACGAGTTATGTTCACTTTAGCAAAGCATATATAAGATCTATTAGATAATAATGTTATTTGAATTTTATATAGAGTTTATATTATATTATTTGACTTATATTTATTTCCTACTTGAATTATGATGTATGATTAATTATATTTTATTAGAATAAATAAGTTATTAGGTTCTATTTATTTCCTATTTGAATGAAAATTTAGGACTAATTATATTTTATTAGAATAAATAAGTTAGTAGGTTTGTTTCTTATTGAATTATTATGTTATTTGAAGCACATATTATATATTTTTTTCTCTACTCTAAAATTAACACTACTTATAACTTTAAATCGAAGCACTTGGGGTGTTCATCGGTCGGTTAAAACCAACATCCAACACCAACCATTCGGTTTTTGGAGTCTACTTTTTTTCTTCGCTCGGAATAAATCGAGATTGATCGTTCATGAGTTTGGTTTGTTTTAGATAGATATCGGAAGTTGAACATCTATTGCTGAGAAGACAATACAAAATGGAGAAGGAGAAGAAAAATAAGACACAAGCAAAAATGAGAATAGATAAAGAGTGGGATGATTAGAGGGTTAGAAAGAAGACAAATTAAAGAAAATAATACAAGTGGGAGAAAGGAAAGAAATGAGAGATATCGGAATTAAATAAACACATCATGAGTAAATAATTATAAATAATAAAATAGATCAAAACGAGCTTAATTCAGCAGTAATTGATAAATATTTTCGAAACCATGCAAAAATTACCACGAGAAGTGACACCATACTCRAAACAGACCCACCAATGGTAGGCCTCTTCAAATTGACGGATTGTTATTCATTTTCTTCTGTTTCCCAAAATAAAATAAAATGAGCTGTCTCTCATCTTCTTCCTTTCTTCTCACTTTCTTTTTATTTTGTAATCTAAACTTCATTTTCCAGCCACCAAAATTTCCACATTAAGCTACGATCAATATACACATTATTTTTTTCTTACCTTAATTAAATATATTAGGATTAATAAACGTTGGAATTTATAAAGAGAAAAATTCAAAGAGCAAAAATACATTAGAGTTATCTTCTCCTCTGCTTCTTTATCCACTATTATAGAGTTTAGAATTTAGGGWTTTTTTTTATTTTTTTGAGATATATTCAAATTTATTTTTTGTGATTTAGAGTTTTCTGTGCAGCTACAAGCTGCTAGAGTAACTGGGACCTTTTTTTTGTTTCCAGTTTTTAGTACTTTTTTAGCTGTTTATCCATAGCCAATTAATTGTATGAAATTTTATTATTATTCTAAAAAACCATACGAAAAGGGAGTTAAACAGAGAGTTAAGATCCAGAACCAAAATTTGTATTGAAACAAAACAATTGTCCATAATTACTCTGTTTAATTATGCAAACTCCCCATTGTGCAAAGGGCCATGGTGCTGAGATCGGAGTCAGCAGCTCGGGAGGTTGATGGATCAAGTTCGCAAAGCGCTGGCAGTTGTCACACGCTTTCATGAATTCTTTTGTATCTTGATCAATCGTAGGCCAGTAGTAACCCTGACGAATGACCTTGGCCGATAAAGACCTGGCCCTCGAGTGATTGCCACAGACCCCTTCATGTACTTCCGTGAGAACATAATTCCTATCTTTTTTGGAAATGCAGTTAAGGAGGGGTAAGGAGAACCCGTGCCGGTACATTGTTCCATCTCGGAGCAAGTACCGAGCTGCTGTCCTTGTCATCTTTTTGGCTTCCTTCGAGTCTATTGGGATATTGCCTTCTAGGAAATTCCTGATTGGATCCATCCATGATGGAGACTGGGAGTCAACTTTCATCATATCCGGCTCCAAAATGGAAAGGTTGTCCAAGATTTCCATCGGGACCGATCTCGCCAGGTCGGTCTCGTAGGTAGATGCTAATTTGGCCAAGGCATCGGCATTGGAGTTTTGTGACCTCGAAATCTGGCTGATTTCATAAGCTTGAAAATGGGCGAGGTGCGACCTGGCCTTTCCTAGGTATTTCTCCATCCTAGGGTCTTTGGTCTGATACTTTTCTTTGATCTGATTCACTATCGCTGTAAATCACTGAAAATTTGAAGGTGGCTGGCTCCAAGTCCTCTTGCCATTCATAGTCTGGCCAACAAGGCTTCATACTCGGCCTCCTTGTTTGAGGTACGGAAGTTGAAGCGAAGGGTGTACTCAAAACGCATGCCATCCGGGGCGAGGAGAAGCACACCTGCGCCACATCCTTTTTCATTCGAAGACCCGTCCAAGTACATCGCCCACGACTGGTCGGACGCGGAGGTTTGAGCCGGTGGGGGAGTGAGTTCGACTATGAAGTCTGCGACGACCTGCCCCTTCACAGCCGTTCGGGGTTCGAATTGAATATCATACTCGCTCAGCTTCACGACCCATTTCATCAATCGGCTAGACGTTTATGGCTTATGAAAGACTTGCTTCAAAGGCAAGTTTGTGAGCACAGTCACAGTGTGGGCTTGGAAGTATGACCTCAGTCTTCGTGCCGAGATGACCAAGGAAAGGGACAGTTTCTCCATTTAGGGATACCTGGTCTCAGCCTCTGTCAGGGCCTTACTTGTGTAGTAAAGAGGACTTGGCCTGACTCCGTCTTGTTTCATTAGGACCGAACTGACTGCGTTGTCGGACACGGCCAAATATAAATGTAGTTTGTCTCCCAGCATAGGCTTTGCGAGCAATGGTGCCGAGCAGAGGTAGCTTTTGAGTTCTTCAAAGGCTGTTTCACATTCGGCTGTCCACTCAAAAGGTCTCTTCTTTCTTAGGGTTTCGAAGAATGAGATGGATTTATCCGTGGACCTGGAGACAAACCTGTTGAGGGCAGCGATTCTCCTATTAAGGCACTGTAGCTGCTTAAGGATCATTGGGGCTTGCATCTCGAGCACGGCCCTTATCTTCTCTGAGTTAGCCTCTATGCCACGATTATTCACCATGAACCCCAGGTATTTGCCAGATGAGACTCCAAAGGCGCATTTAGCAGGATTTAACTTCATCTGGTACTTTCAGAGGACTCCGAAAGTTTCGGTCAGGTCGGCCAGTTGCGACCTGGACTGCTTGCTCGTGACAAGCATGTCGTCCACATAGACTTCCTTATTGCGTCCGATCTGGTTGGCAAACATCTTATTCACCATCCTTTAATAAGTTGCCCCAGCGTTCTTTAGACCGAAGGGCATGACCTTATAGCAGTATAGGCCTTGATCGGTTATGAAATAGGTGTGGACTTGGTCTGGCTCATGCATCTTTATTTGATTGTATCCGGAGTAGGCGTCCATAAAGGTGAGCAGCTCGTGCCTGGCCGTGGCGTCTACGAGCTGGTCAATCCTCAGTAGTGGGAAACAGTCTTTTGGGAAGGCCTTATTAAGATTGGTGAAATCTGCACACATTCTCCACTTTCCGTTGGATTTTTTAACTAGGACAACGTTAGAAAACCACTCGGGATACAAAATCTCTTTTATGTATTCAACTTTTAATAATTTGTTTAGTTCCTCAACAATTACATCACTCATCTTTTTATTTACAGGTCTTCTCTTCTGTTTAACAGGTCGGAATGATGGGTCGACGTTGAGGCGATAGGCCATTATCTTCGGATCAATGCGTGGCATGTCTTCGTGAGACCATGCGAACATGTCTGAGTTCGATCTAATGAAGGAGATGAGCTCTTACCTATCTGCGGCCCCTAGCTCGGTGTCAATGCTCACTTGCTTCTCTGGGC
Source organism: Momordica charantia (assembly GCF_001995035.1). The sequence continues at coordinate 381,377 of NW_019104670.1, forward strand.
TGAGCAAAGGGACAAGCTTCAGCTCCTCTGTGGGCGCTGCTATCTCTCGCTTACTAACTCGGGTCAGTTCGTCCTCGGAAGTTTGAGTGGCTGGGTTAGAATATTTGGCCGTTCTTCCACAGCACAGACTGCTGACCCTTTGAGTGCAGAGGTATAGCACTCTGGGGATGTCTTCTGTTCTCCCAGATAATGCCGACCCCATTAATAGTTGAATATTTCATCATTTGATGCATGGTTGATGGGATGGCCCGAAGTGAATGAATGATGGGTCGGTCGAAGATGGCATTGTAAGCTGATCGACCATCAATCACCCAAACTCGACCATTTGTGTGACTTGGGTGTCACCCTGGCTGATGGTAATAGGAAGGTCAATGCAGCTTCAGGAGTAACAGATTCTCCCACAAATCCAACTAAGGGCATCAGACTTCTCTTTAGTTGTGCCTTGGTCCATCCGAACGTTGAGTAAATGGTGAGTGATAGGATGTTGGCCGAAGCACCTACATCCACCAACACCCTCCTTACCTGAACGTGATCTATCAGCGGCAAAATCACCAAGGCATCATTATGAAGTAGGTGTACCCCCTCCAGGTCAGAGTTTGAAAAGGTAATAGGGCAGGTCAGTTTCTGTTCTTGAACGGTGCAGACCTCGCGCCGAGCTTCTCTAGCCAGCTTCTTCTTTTTGTTTCCGGATTGGCCCCCACTTGGGCCACCTAAAATAGTGTTGATGACCGTAGGTCGGTCATCCCTCCGAGGTGGCGTCCTTGAACGCTTCCTCTCTTCCTTCTTCTCTGCCAAGGTCGAGCTTGGCTTGCCAACATATTTTTTGAAGTAGCCGTCTTGAATCAAATCTTCAATCTGGCGCTTCAACTCCCAGCAACTCGAGGTATCATGGCCGTGGTCGCGGTGGAACCAGCAGTACCTGTCCTTGTTGCGTCTCTCTGGGATAGTAGTTGTGGCAACCTTTCATAAGGCCCTCTTCGACTGGAGTCCGAGTTGGACATCCTATAGTCAGATCGAATCTGAGAGGGCTAAGAAGATGACCCCTTGTCCTTAGACTTGGAATCAGTCTTCCATTTGTCTTGGCCGTCTGACTTCTTCTGGTCGGCTCTCGTATCTGTCCGACCTAACTTCGTTCTGAGCAATTCTTGCCCTTCAGTAAAACCTCTGTGAAGGTTGATGGTGCTTCTTCGTCCAACTTAACCGTCAATGTCTCGTCGGCCAAGCCAGTGAGAAAGTAGCACATGGCCGAGTCATCGAAGCAATGCATGACCTTAAGCTGCTTCTCTTGGAAGCGGGTCATGTACTCTCTCAAAGTTTCGCCATCCTATTTCGGATGGTGGCGAGATGGGTGGCTGATGAACTATTTCCTCAGCTGACTGTAGGTCAAGATCGACCTGGCCGGCAGCCTTCTATAGCTTCCTGTGAAGCTGATCTGAAATGCCCGACATTTGATGGCGTCAGTCGCCGCCTGGAAGTCCATGAGGCCTTCGAAGACCTCAACGTAGTCCTTTGGGTCTTTAGACCCGTCATAGGACTTCATGGCGGGTGTTTTGAACTTCTGAGGGATCGGCGCCCCAGGATGTTCGAGGTGAATGGTGATTCACCCATCTCGCCATCATCGAACGGACTTTCCTTCTTCTCGCCCTTCGCCTTAAGTGCATCAACCTGTTCGTTAAATCTATGCTTCATCAGGTCGAACTCTTTCCTCGTAATCACGACCTCTGGCATCAATGGCTTGTACTTCGACTAGGCCTTGAGGTTGGAGTTTGAGTATTTGTGAGAATAGGTGTGAGAATAGGTTGGAGAGATCCCTGGGCCCCGTGACGCATTCCTCTTTTTATCGACAAGGTGCTTTATGAGATCATGGTCTCGCAAGTTATAGTCAACTCCCCCATTGTCAGCAACGGGTTCATAGTCGTCCAGGTGGAAGGGTGGATCCTGATCATCTCTCTCATCTGGCAGGTCGTCTGCTCTGCTTGGGGCCTTAGACTGGGACCCAGTTCGGTTCGTTCACGTCATTTCATTGTAAGTCTACTCCATGGTGCACACTCGATTGCACATATCATCCAACTCCCGCTGAAGGGTAGCGAGAACTTTGGGGTCCGTTGCTGGCACTGGCCTCCGAGATGTCTTTTTCGAGATCCCACCTCGACCGCGGTTGGTCTTAGCGAACCTCGGATGAGCAGGAGGCAAGATCGTGTTTGCGTGCTGGGAAGACCTCCGAGGTGGGTCTACCTCTTGCCCAACTCGAGCTTGATCCTCCACCAGTTTGGCGTCAACCTCACGTTGTGCGCCATTGTTCACATTAAGAGCCCTCCGTTCTGCAGTGTTTGCGGAATCTTCTGGATGAACCATCTCGGATCGGATTGTTTTAGTTGATAGGACGACTTGCAATGTCCTCCCCACAGACGGCACCAAATGTTTATGCAAGAATTTGCACAACGTCAATCTAGCTCGAACTCGGTCCTTGCTCCGACCTGAATCGCCAAGGGAAGTCCTGCACAAGAGAGCAAAATCTCCGACGCTCAAGTCAGTAAGCAATTCGGACTCAATATTAAGTTCGAGGAGAAAATCAATACCTGATGGTGAAATGAGGCCCTCTATTTAAGGTTTAGGTTCCGACAGGGGTTGTGACAGGCGATTACCTTAGTCGGAGTTGAGATCGGACGTGTCGGGCTCCAGCAGGTCGAGCTCGAACACTTTCCTAAAAATTATAGGTTGATCCTTAATTAGAAATGACAAGTCTTCCATCTCGGAAGGTTTCGAGATGAAGCTCCACAAGTTTGTTCCTTCGAATCTTCTACCAGCGGCGAATCTCCGTCGTCCACGTGGCAATAGGATTTTTCATCCCCAAACACAAATAAAAGCCCTCAATTGGCTAAGAGAAGAAGAGTTGATTAAATAGGAAGGAAAAATGATTGAAATTGATTTGAAACCAAAATCAATTTGGACCATTAGATTTCAAATGGTTAAAGATGAAAGGTTGAGATTTAATTGAATAAAATAATAATAATAATAATAATAATAATAATAAATTATATATATATATCCAACGGCTAGGTGAAATATATATTTTTTTCAAACCCTCCACTGCCACTGCCATCTCTGCCGCCTGACACAACTTTTTTTTTTTCAAGTTACGGTTGTAACTTATATACATATATAATAATTTTTTTTWAAAAAAAAATTTCTTTTCTTCTCTTTTTCTTTTCTCTTTTCATTTTCTTTCTCCTTTCTTTTTCTTTCCTTTCTTTCTCATTTCTTTCATAAACTAAAAATTTTAGTTCGCCTCATGTCCTCTTCTATTGGTCTACATAGGATTTAGCTGACACGTCATCGTCACATGTATTTTTCCTTTCAACTTCTTTCGACCATAATTTCTTCGTTTGAGCTCTGATTTGGGTAATTCAAAATCCATTGGAATCACCCTATCAAGCTCTGTGCTATAGACACTTTAAAACACTAAAATTGTCAAATAACAAAATATGTATCACAATAAATCATATAATATGATTGAAGTTTACAGTAAATTTATGCTTTATAACAATAATTCATACACACCAAAAACAATTAATACTAAGTGTATTTGTTATCATCAAAACATTAATTAATTAAATTAATTAACCGAGATTAAGGGCAAAAAAGCCAACAACCTTTGCACCCGGCGCCTCGATACCCAACTAGTGACGTATAAGCCCTATGGCCCTGATACTTACCCATTCACTTCACAACATGACACTCTCACCAGGGTCGTACTACAAGCTTACTAGGCCATGACCCATGCAACATTCAACTCACAACGAATTCAACATGCAACATATGAATCAATGTTCAGCTCATAATAGTCCAACATGATTCCACAACATAAACAACATGCTAACAACGAAAACAATATGTTATCATGCTTTCACAATATAGCCATTCTCACAAAAACTCAGTATGTTTTCGTGAACACAACAATACAATAATCTAATTATCAACCGCCCAACACATCCAACACTCCAACAAATATTCATAATAGTCATAACACAACCAACTTACAATATAACAATAGCAATATGTATAAAGTAGTGGTAACTGCATGCAATCATGCAACAACACTCATAGCACACAAGCAAACAATCAGTTCATAGCAACACACAACAAACAAATCCCCTCAAATAAGAAACTACTTACAAACAAAGTCCCAAAGCACTACTAAGCTCGTCGAAGGGTTCCTAAATCCAAAAGCAACCAAACTTCATTAGAGTTCATGTTAGAAACACTTAATTTGCATCGAAACTAAGTTTAGGTGGTCTGTTACCTACTAACTCACCCTAAAACCTCTTGGGTTAGGAGTGGGTCGACGCCGAGGATGTTTGGGCTCCCATAATCAAGTTCAAAAGCCCCTAGGTTTGCTGGTCCGATGCAGAAAAGTGATGGGTAACGCTGATTTGGGTCCGATTAGAGGTTGGTCAACGCCGAACCAATACTGAATAGAGTGGGTACCACAAAACGACATCGCACACGGTTGGGTATCACGTATCAGGCTTCGTTTGGGTGTGGGTCACCCCTGAATGTCGTCGAAACGAAGAGGAAGTGCTTCCTCTTTCTAAAATTTGAAAACTTAATTTATCTTAATCCAACGAAATTAAACTTAAATTCTAATTTACCCAAAATTAGAACTTCAAAATTATAAAATCAATTCATTTAAATTATCCAACGAGGGGGAAAATCCAATGACTCAATTTAAATCTTAAAATAAGCTAGCTAGAGAATGCGGGGCGTTAAAGACTACCCACCTTAAAAAAAACTTTCGTCCTTGAAAGTTGACTAGTCGCACAACTCTAAACGTCATGACGTTACAAAAAGACACCTCCGAAGACTTCTCAGTTGAATGGGCTAGCTGAGAGAATGAACAAAACACTAGTTGAGCGGGTGATATGTTTGCTTTCGCAGTCAAAATTGCCAAGATCGTTTTGGGGTGAAGCATTAAGCACAGTTGTGCATGTTTTGAATCTCACGCAATATGTTCCTTCGAATTTTGAAGTCCCATATAGAGTTTGGTCAGATAAGAGATATCCAATAATCACCTGCGTGTCTTTGGGTGTAAAGCTTTCGTACATGTTCCTAAAGATGAGAGATTGAAGCTTGATGCAAAGACAAGACCATGTGTGTTCTTTGGCTATGGCCAAGATGAGTTCGGTTATAAACTGATGTGATCATATTTGGCCTCAAGTCCTTAGAAAGTCAAGTGAAGAAGAGAGCTCGACCGCACACAAAATGCCCACAACGCGCGCGCCTACGCCACCAACGACGGGCTAACCTCACAAGACGCTGCCCCGCGCGCGCCCG
>NW_019104670.1:388430-399259 GCF_001995035.1 Momordica charantia
CGTGGGCGTTGTCGGCGGGTGAGGGCACGGGCGTAGACGTGCGCGTGCTGGACGTTTGCGGGCGTGCGCGGGGCAGCGTCTTGTGAGGTTAGCCTGTCGTTGGTGGCGTAGGTGCACGCGTTGTGGGCATTTTGTGTGCGGTCGAGCTCTCTTCTTGGATTGACTTGATTCCAAGGACTTGAGGCCAAATATGATCACATCATAAACTGTATGATCTAATACAGAAGAAGCTCATAAGAAGTCGGGATGTTGTATTTGTTGACGACCAGACCATAGAAGATTAAGAAGACAGATAAAATAGAGTTTCAGCACAGTGATGATTTAGTTGACTTGGATTCAGTTCCTTTGACCCAACCTTCTATGCAAATTGAGAATGAGGTTCAGAATGATCAGTTTGATGGTACAGTAGAGAGTCCAGAACAAGTTGAGGTAGAAGATGATGTGAACAGTTGTCGGAAACAGAAGTTCCTACAGAGGTTCCTACAGAAGTTTCACTTAGAAATCTACCAGAAATTAGCATTCTTCACACGGTATCGAGTTGATAAATATGTGTTACTGACTGATGGGGGAGAGCCTGAGAGTTATGAGGAGGCCATGGAAGATGAGCACAAAAGAGAGTGGATTGATGCAATGAAAGATGAAATGAAATCATTGCATGAAACAACACTTTTGACCTGGTTAAGTTACCTAAAGGAAAAATCGCACTGAAAAATAATTGGGTTTATCAAGTGAAACAAGAATAACACACCTCACGACCACGTTACAAAGTGAGACTAATCGTCAAATGGTTCAGTCAGAAGAAATGTGCTGACTTTGATGAAATTTTTGCTCCTGTTGTAACATGTCTTTTATTCGTGTTGTTATGAGTTTGTGATAACTCTCCAAATAGAGAGTTATTTGGGTATAATGATGGTATAAATTAGCTAAAGATAGCATCACTTGCACCCTTATTCACTGAGTTTGTGCTAAAAAAATCATAAACACTAGCTTTCTGCATTTTAGTATTGTCAATTGCAATTGAACTGATTTTGGTGCATTTTGCTACAGCTTTGACGATGCTACAACATCAAACTCAAATTCAGGACGCAGTAGTAAACGACAAGCTGACAGTGAAAGGACTGCCTAGACGGATTTACCACAGTAATTGAAGGTTTTATCCAAAAATGAGAGCTGGGTTCCTTAAGGTCCGTGCTGTTGCCCTAGTATCTGAAGGGGTATAAAAACAAACAAGAGGAGAAGCCTCCAAGGACACACATATCAAGAAACATTCCCCTTCACTCATTCTTGGAAGAAGTCCACTCTTACTCCAAGGAACTCTCTCGTAGAACCATAGAGCAAGCAAGAAGCAGAAGAAGGCTCTTCAGTGACAGTTGGGAGCTGATCTTCAGCTACTTTTTCTTCATTTTCTCATATTTGTATTAATTTCATTCTTTCATTTGGCTTAACTCTCCTTATGGCTTTGCATAGCTAATCACTTGTGTAAGGGGGAGATGTTTTAGACTTATTCTCTGGGCTGTAAACGTGTTGTTGTTTTAATGGAAATGTGTTTTGAGTTGAAGTAGTATATCACTCTAATTTCATTGTGCTTGATCACCATTTTGAAATATCTCTTTGACAATGTTTGGAAAAATGTGCGGATGAGTGAACCCCTTCATCTTGAGCTAGAGTCTACTTAAGTTTAGCGTGTGGTGACTTCGGGATAAGCATCACCTAGCTTGGTCATAAAAGCTGTGTATATATGCTATTGATGTTTGTCTATGAATGTTAGTAGTAGAAAATATGGGGTGTTTGGAAAAGCATCTTGTCTGTTTGACCACTACACTTACTCCTTCAATGCTACAACATTGTTAGGGTGGCCCAGAAAAGTCGACTTAATCTCCTCCTTACACTTTATTTTTACAAAGTCTTACTGAGTGATTGTGGTGTTTGGTACCTCTAACGAATTTACCCTTGGTGTTTGCATTTATATATCTCTTTCGAAGTCTGTTCTCAGTACTGTTTAGTTATTGTTTGGAAGAAAATTCTATTGCTTGTTGTAGTTCTTTCTTGAGTGAATATTGAGTGTTTAAGCATCTAGTCTATGTGGATTCGAGCTTTTATTACTTGCTGCATCGATTGTGTACACTTGCACGTAGAAGAATTGGTAGCACAATTAGTGGACAATAGTTTGACAGCAAGCTTTGACTTAGAGGTTGAGCAGATGGATGTCACAACTGCATTTTTGCATGGTGATTTAGATAAAGGGATTTATATGGAACAACCAAAGGGATTTGAGGAGAAAGGCAAGGAAAATCTTGTATGTAGATTGAATGAAAGTCTTTATGCATTGAAACAGGCACCAAGGCAGTGGTACAAGAAGTTTGAGCCAGTTATGGGGGAGCAAGGCTTCAAGAAGACTGCTTCTGATCATTGCGTATTTGTGTAGAAGTTTCTGATAATGACTTTATTATACTGTTGCTTTATGCTAACATTTTGATTGTTGGCAGGACTATTTCAAGAATTGACACGTTGAAGAAACAGTTGAGCAAATTCTTTGTCATGAAGGATTTGGGGCCAGCGAAGAAGATTCTTGGAATTCGTATAGCATGAGAAAGAGCATCCAAGAAACTATATATGTCTCAGGAGCATTACATAGAGAAGTGCTTGAAAGATTCAACATGAGCAAGGCTAAAGTAGTAAGTTCTCCTCTATCCAATCACTTTAAACTGAGTAGCAAGCAGAGCCCTTCTACAGATAAAGAGAAATAAGAGATGAGTAAAGTTTCATATGCTTCAACATTTGGGAGTTTGATGTATGCCATGGTGTGTACTAGACCAGATATTGCCTATGATGTTGGTATTATTAGTCGATTTATGTCCAATCCGAGAAAACAACATTGAGAGGCAGTAAAGTGGATTATGAGATATTTGCGGGGTACTTCCAATTTGAAGCTCACATTTGGAAGTGAAAAGCCAGTGCTTGTCAGTTACACTGATTCATATATGGCAAGAGATTTAGATAACTGAAAGTCTACTTCCAGCTATTTGATGACATTTGCAGGTGGTCAGTGTCATGGTAGTCAAGATTATAGAAGTGTGTTGCACTTTCTACGACTGAGACACAATATATTCCAGCAACAGAGGCGTGCAAGAAGATGTTCTGGATGAAGCAATTTATACAGAAGCTCGACTTCAAGCAACAACAGTATGTGATATTCTGCGATGATCAGAGTGCTATTCATCTTGGTCAAAATTCAACATTTCATTCGATAACGAAACATATTGTTGTGAGGTATCACTGCATGAAAGATGCTCTTAATGATGGATTGTTGGAACTTGAGAAGATACATACTGACCGTAATGGATCCGATATGTTAACAAAAATCTACCAAGAGAAAAGCTCGATTTTTGTCGTCCAGTTGCTAGGACGACAATTTCCCTCACGCTGTGAAAAAGGGGAGATTTGTTGGGAAATTTTCACTTATTGTGAAGCCCAACTAGAAAAGGCCCATTTGGCCTTTTACGTTTTTATTTCGTGAAAAAGGGGATATTTGTTGGGACATTTTCACTTATTGTGAAGCCCAACTAGAAAAGGCCCATTTGGCCTTTTACGTTTTTTTTTATTAAAACTATTTTGTTTTCTTTCAAAAAGGCATGTGCAGCCGCCTATGTTAACATAAGAAGAGAGAAGGGAAAAGATGCACGCAAACCGAGAAGGAAAATCAGAAAAGAAAATTAGAGAAAATAAGCTTCCGTACAGTAGCGTTTTTTGCACGATCGGAGTCGATCTGTGGTCCGATCGAGGTGAAATTTTGACAGCATGTTCACAACACGAGGGTCTTCAATTTGGACGGTGGAGATTTCTTTTGAAGTTACCTACAGTCAGATACAGTGGGTAGTTGGTGCCACTTTCGAGTGAGATCTTTCTAATTTTCTTCTCCAATTTATTCCCTTTGTTTGCCGAGATTTATTATCTCGAGATATTATTATTGTATGCAACTAGTTGTTGCTAGGGAGAACTTGGTGTAACATTGATTATAGTGGAGATTTTGACTTCGGTCCGTGGTTTTTTACTCCTCACATTGAGCGGATTTTTCCATGTTAAAATTGCTTGTGTCCTGTGTTTGTTTGGATTATTATTTTTACTTGCTATTTCGTATTAGGTTCACACAACAGGGGATAATTGGTCCATCGAGTTAAGTGTTTATCCCAATAAAATCATCAAATCATCAACAAACCAAAGATAGGTCAAACCATTCCGCTTAGACCTCGTATGAAACTGAAAGTTCGGAGGAGGCCTATTTAGAAAATGTGATAACACCTTCATAGCCATAACAAACAGATAAGGAGAGAGCGGATCACCCTGTCTCAACCCACGCCACTCTGAAAAGAACCCTTAAAGGGCTCCATTCGAGAGATCGAAGACATAGAGGAAGTAATACAGGCACGAATCCAGTTCACAAAACAACTCGGCGTACATCACCTAACAATATTGAGAAATAAGAAGATATAAGAAGATGACGAAGCAAAACCGATGAAAAATATTGAGATGATGATGATGGAATTTATGGCAAGAAATGATGTAGCGATATGCAACCTGCAGATCAGAATGGGGAAATTGGCCGATGAGTGGAGGAACATTACATCAAAAGCAGTGCATACCAGCGTAGAACCCACGATGCAAGAAGGATAAGAGCAAAGTGAGGCAGTGAACCTAGGGAGCGAGCTAGTTTGTGAAGAACCAGAGGTCCCAGCGGAAAATGAGGATCCAACAATCTTTGATGTTACCAAAGAGGTAGAGAAGGAGAAATAAGTTGAACCAAAGCAACCGGTTGAGGTAATTGAACAAAAAGATTAATATGAAGTAGCAATAATCCCAAACCAAATGCTCGTAAAGTTGGAACCTCTTTCTCCATTCCCCAACAAGTTTTGAAGGATAAACAAGATATGCAGAAGGGGGATTTGATCATTCATCTCCAAGATAAAGAAAAGGTATTAGAAAATGAAGATAATGGGACAAGTTCAAATGATGAGATTGCAATAATCTCAAACCCACCACTTGCACCTATGAGACCACTCTCTCTTTTCCCTCTAAATTTCTTTTCAAGAAAACTCACCTTTAGATATGAGACCATTTTCTCCTATCCCTAAAACGTTTCCTCGAGACATATAAAAAAGGAAATTGACCATACATCTCATAGATGAAGAAAATAAAGAAACAAAAGAGGATTAGACTTATTCTAATGAAGAATTTTATATTGAAACAGAAAACTCAATTCCAAAAATCAAATGTAGAAAAGTATTTAACCTACCCCTCGAGCTTAACCATGAAGCATATTGGGCTTTAGAGAGGAGAAATTTTGGCATGGTTGTAGTTGAAGGAAGATCCAATGAGCTCGAGGAAATGAGTTGAAAGTCAGAAGTCTCCAAAACTTCTTTAAAGTTAAATCTATACGAGGGAAGTTTTAGTTTACTACTTACTTAAATTCTAGTCTTTTATTTTTCTGAATTTTTTATAGGTGTTTTCATAGCGCTAGATGAATTTTTGAAGAAAACGAAACAATGACTCGTCAGACGCCTCAAGCCTAAAATATTTTATGAAGGTTATTTAGTTCTATTATTTAATTCAATGCTTAAGTTTCTTCCTAGAAAATTAAAGTCCAGGTGGTGTGGACCATTTAAAATTTAAAAAATTTTCCCTTATTGTGCCATTGGACTCGAAGATTTAAAATGAAATATTTTTAAAGTCAATGGCCCCCGTGTAAAAAAATATTTTGGAGAAGAATTAGATAGAGGGAAGGCCTTTATCCAGTTTCGAGGGAATTAAGGATTTGAAAAAAAAAATATTTCCCTTGTTTAATTGAAAATTTCATTTGAAGAGTTTTTGTGTAAATAAGTTAGGATTAGTTTTCTTTTGTTCAAATTTTCAAAATTCGATTTTATTTTTTAAGTGTAGTTAGGTTACTTGGGCTGAGATTAAGGTTTCAATAAATTGCTTGGGCAAAATTTATGAAAATTTGAAATTCTTTTTATCAGAGGTGTCAGACGCCTCGACTAGCTTGAAAAATTCGAAAAATCATGATTTTAATTTCGGGAGTTAGTTTTGACTTAAAATAAAGGTGGGTGCTATAATTTTTCGTTTTTAATCAAATTTGGAGGTTTAAAAAATGAGTATATGTTTTTTGGGCTTTATTAAAAGATAAAAGAGAGGTGAGCTTTTAATTGTTTGAATTTTTTCAATGCTTGATCTCCTTTCCAAATGGGTTTTCGTTTAATTAATCTAAAATCTTAAAACCTAATTTTTAAAAGAAAGAAAAAAGAAGGGACACATCATCTTCTTCCTCTTCTCGCGAAACATAGCCCTCATTTCCTTCCCCTCTGCGTTCTTACGGCACTGAAGTGAAAGAATCCTCCATCCTTCTTCACTTATGTTTTCTTGGTCATCCATGGCTTCACCCTCTTAAAGCACCTCTTTCCCGTCATCATCTTACATAATGCCTGTAAGTTCTCATCTCCCAAACAACCAACATTTGAATTTTTACCCAAAATTTTCGCTGAACAGAAGTCAATGGGAGTTTCCAGCAATTTTCCACAACCTGACGTTGCCACAAGCCCCAATAAGCAACCAACATAGTGGGTCATTGGTCCGAGCTCAAAACCCATACTTTGGGCACGTTTCATCAGTAGTTGGGGAATACTCCATCTGGTACCTATCCTACGTTTCTTCCATCTTATCTCGCTTATAGTTCATATCCATCAAATTACCCAACCTTCTCATTAGGATTTCACCATGTTTATCATCAAAATAAGCCTTTTGCCCTACAAAACAATGTTCTCTAGCCACTAAAGGGATCAAATCCCGCAGCGGAAGCGTGCAAACGCGTGTGCTTTGATCTTGTTTTAGAAATACAACGAATAAAAGACATAAGCATGAATAAAAGGAAGTTAGTGAAACATACCTTTGAAGACGCTTCTTCAATATAGACATCAACGTCACCAAAAAGTCTTCCTCGCTATCCTCTAGATGTTATGAACTCGGTTTGTGGGAACCGTCTTATAATTGAAAGGGAAATTGAGATATTGAGAGAAAGATTTTCTCGTTGGAGTTTCAGAAACTCAATCAACAAACGTTCAGGCGACCGAAAAGAAATTGGGAGAACCTCCCTTTTATAGGGAAGGAGGAGTGAGGGGGAAGTCACCACTTCCCCACACACTTCCCCACCATTCTCACCATGGGAGGTTTTTCCACGCGTTTCTTTTTTTTTTTCGTTTTTTTAATTTTAATTTAATTAAAAAAATTTAATTAATTTAATCTAATTTAATTAATTAAAAAAATTATTAATTTAATTTAATGAAATCTAATTTAATTTCACCAAACTAACATATCCCATTAATTTAATTAAATCATATTTAATCAAATTAAACTTAAATTAATCAACCATATTATAATTAAATTCTAATATTCATCACTCTCATCATTTTGAATCAAATTCAAAATTAACTTTATATTATAATGTATCACCATACATAATGTTAATTGCATCTCATATAATTGACTTTAATTCTCGTTAACAAATTTGAACAATTCAAATTCTTTTCAAGACTAGATGTTCTTAACTATCCTTTACGAGCTAGCAAGGGGACCTACAGATCGAAAGCTCAAACGATACGAAATTAATTGATTAAACTCATTAACCATATTAATCAACATTCGTTAACTGTTGATCACTTCACTAAAGACTCATAGTTGCACTCTTCTCACTGTAGAATATTTTGCATCCACAAACTTTGACCATTAACGGTAAGTCAATCCTTCACGTGTGTTCGTAACCACAGCTGGGTCAAATTACCGTTTTACCCTTATGTTACATCTTAGACCTTAAGTACCACTAATCCTCTAATGAACAACCCGGTTATGGTCCAACCAATAATTGGAAGTCCCTCTAGGGCCAGTGAGAGAGTGAGGCCCTTTGTTCAAGTCCTGAAGTCAACACTTAAGATAACGCTCATCTACTTACCCTAAAGTCGGGAATGAGTTAATTCCATCTTGTGTAGTTATGTTTCCAGCTCCCCACTCGGTATCGTCCTCAAAATGGTAGGAATATTCGGGAACTTGTGCCACTCTCACCCATACAAATCAAAGGATGAGCCCTAACAGGCCAGAGTTCATAACTCACTGAGAATTGAGATCGAGTTACCTGGTCATTCTATTGAAATATTAATCTATTAGCTAACGGTGTTACAACCAAAGATTAATTATTTTGCGGTCCGGTTTTATACAAACTCATTTATAGGATACCCCCACTCACATGTCTCCACACGAACGACCTGGATCCAGTCATTTGTAACTATTACAAAGTGGGCCATATCCATAGTGTTACCAGGATAAGGTACCCAACCTTATCCATATACTATAGACCCTTTAGGTTACTACTGCAATATTATCCACCTGTATATCGAATATATATTGTATATATATACACTGTATATCAAATATATACGTTGTATATTAAATATATGCTGTATATCTATTACTTATTGTTCTAGTTACATGACATAGTCTCGGATGTTAGTTTATTGGATTTGGGTTAATGCAATTCTAAGAGAAACATCAATAACAAATTATTTATTGAATATTTGTTTTATGTTTACAAACCACGAGTTTAGAGCATAAAACCCAACAGCTGCACCACTCACCTGAATTGGGCCAAAATTTGTTATCACTTAATTATGCCCAAATTCCTTCACCTATAGTTAGTACCCATCCCCCTTCATCTCAATTTATGTTATTAGAGGGGATGCCAATGAGTGGGTATCAATCGGGTTCCATGTATGCTCAAAGTCTTAGTTTTGGAGTGACATTGAGGCCTCTTGAGCCTCCTTTATTGCCCACTACTACATATACTACCCGACCGCCTTTACCCATTGAAAAATTCATTCTTGTACCTCCTCCTCCTTGTAGTGCTCCTAATAACCCTCCTCTTCCCTTAGAGACTATAGTTCAAAAATAGAGTCAATGTGGGCGTTGAAAATGAAGGAGGAGAGCTTTCAATCAAAGTTGATAATGTATATTTTGATTATTTCAGGCACTGTTAGGAGAGGTGACAGGGGGAACATAAAGAGGGATGTTTAGGAGTACGTAGCATGGAAATTGATGAAAGTTTGAATGCAGAGATTAAGGCAATGCACCTGGCGACTCCGTCTGTGACAGTGGGAGCAAACTTGTAAAAATGGGCTGGTTTCAGTGGATTTGTCTAGTGAAACAGCAAAGAAAAGTAGGGAGGGTGATTTTCGGAGGATGACATATGAGGAATGGGAAGTGATGTTTGAAGATGCTAGAAGGATTGTCAATCAAATCACTTGGAGAGCTTGTTATATGCACCTGTGCAATTACCAGTAAGATCTCCAACAGTAAGTCTATAAGAAGAGGAGATAAAAGTAGAACAACAATTACCTCTTAAGATTTCAATGAAAACACTATCTAAAAGTTCAGAGGAAAATGTAACTAGACCGACGCCAAAGGAAGGAAAGTTTGCAATCCCTCAAGCCACCTTATCTGAAATTGGAGTCAAGATGAATTTGGCGAAAAGAGATCACCACCTCTAGAAATTTATGGAGATTGGGAAATTGAGTCTTTTCCTTCCATGCCGGCTATGAATGTTCTGAATGCTCATTCAATAAATTATGTTTAAAGAGAGCATTCAACAGGGTCCTCTCATTATGAGTGAGAGAATAGTTCATGCAAACGGGATAATGGTGTGACGCACTTCAATCTCAAGATCATTCAGTGGCATCTTCTTCACTGTCGGATCCACGGTTCGTACGATCAGTCCATACAGAGACGGAAAATCGGATCCCTATTAAAGAACTCTTTGGTGCAAGAAGGAGGCCAAAAGCAACACCAAGGAAGAGAGTGCAAAAGCAGAAGATACTCGTGCAAAAGCAGATAATCGGGTCCTCTCATTATAAGGTCAGCTTTATATGAACCAAAGACTTGAGCAACTAAAACTCTTACTGCTGCGACTAAAGGACCATCTTCTATTCTAGTATTGAATGCTGAGATAGTTAGTATACATACAGATGATGGTAGTGAGGAACTAGAGACTAAATGAAATCCAGCTGACCTTAAGAAGTTTCGTGGGTGGAACAAGTCGATAAAATTATTGGTTGAGTTAGGAATAGATTTAGAGCTTTGCAGTTATCCCAGATATGTGGTTCGATGTGGCTCGCAAGAAGGAATGATTATGACTATTAGAACTAGTGAACTGTGTAGCCATTGATGTAATGAGGGAATTTTATACAGCAGTTCACCCTCACTCGAATGTAGTGACGGTGCCAGAGAAAGAATTTTGTTTTGATTGATTACGCTTGTTTACATGCGTAAAAAGAAGGTTTTAGATGCTGTTTTTACTATGTTTTAACTTTGTTTCGGACTTTTTCTCGGTCGTTTGAGTTCCAATTCATGCAAAATTCATATATGATGGTTTGTGGTTGGCTTATATTGTATTTATGACATTTTAGGACCATTTGGGAGTGCAAATTAATCAAAAGAAGCAAAAAGACAGAAAATCATCTCAGGAGGTGCCAGGCGCCTGGGAAAGCTGCAGAAAACTGTTTTTCTTCCAACTTTGCCCTTAATGAAACGCGTCTTCCAATGCGTTTTGGTGGTTCCATACGATGCATACGTGTAGAAGAAGTGTTCCACTATTAGTTTGAGCACGATTTAGTCAGTCAAAGGAGTTGGAAATGGGTGATCCACCATCGTTTTAGGACCTACCTAACCAATTCTGCACAGCTATAAATTCCAGCAGCTTCTCCACCAAATTCATCAAGCCTTGCTTCCTTCTCTTG
>NW_019104671.1:11636-26112 GCF_001995035.1 Momordica charantia
TAAAAGCGTGAAAAACGAAGAAATGAACAACTAGAACATGAACATAAACCTTAAAAACGTGTTCTACAACTAGAGAGCATCTAAAAGAAGATGAAATGAAGCTTGGAAGGGATGATTTGCTGAGGGATGGATGGCTTCCTTTTATAGCACCGTAGGTTGGTTGAAACTCCCCTCCATTTTAGGTGGAAAAAAGTTGAGATTCACCTAACCACCTCACTTGGACTTGGACTCACGGTTTTTAACATGTGGGAAATGTCCTCCTTGCCCTTCATTAATGAAAACGTGCGTTTTGACAAATTGCCCTCCAAAAATGCGCCGGGCGCAATTCTGTAATCGGTCAATGAGGTCATTTATGGAGTTAACAATGCGAATCACTCCACAAGAGTTATGATCAACACCGCTTGAATGATCATAACATGCAAATTCTAAAGACACAAGAAATTGCACAAGAAATGGGAGATAAAGCTCTCAACCAAGCTGATGAGAAAACTCACTTTTCATTAAACTTCAAATTGTGTTTACAACGAGACATCTCCAGGCTATATATCGCCATCCTAGCAAGCCATATGAAAAGTCTTGAGCAAATGAAAAAACTTGTAACTTACAAGAAATGAAAAGACTTGTCAATGAAATGACGTAACTTACAAGAAATGAAAAAGGCTTGCAAATGAAAAGACATAACTTCAATAACTGGAAAGACAAGCAAATGAAAAGGTTAAGAACATGGAAATCCAACCAAAATAAGTGCAACCCCGTCCATAATGAGGGATGTGAGTGTTTGACTTGGTTTTTGAATTGAATGAGTTGACTTTGACTTGTCTTGATAGATTTGACTTTGACCTTCACCAAGTTGACTTTAACTTACCTTAAAAACACTTAAAAATGTGAATCGTTGAAGTTTGCTAGCTCTTGATCTTGTAATCGGTCAATGAGGCATGACAAAGGGAGCTCTTTGGTTCATATCAGTTTCTATTAATGAAATATGTGTTTTCAGTTTTTGTCATGGGTCGTTGGACTTGTTTGTTTATCTCTGTTATTGGTGACGTTTAAGCTTAGTATTATCGGGAAACTAGAAAATTCTAATTCTTTTATCCCATGGGCCTTCTTTTAAAAAAAAGTTTGGTGAGTGGGATTTTAGTTCAAAACCTAGAGGAAAAATAAAATAAGCCCTAGAAATTTCTCCTTCTCCCCATCACCCAGTCGTACCATGCCTCTACCCGATGACTGGCGACTTCCTTCCACCACGGCGTGTCCCCATCTTCGGTGATAGCAGCAGTCGGTCGCGTTTCAGTTTGTGGCGGCGGCAGGCGCCATTTCTGCTGCGTTTCGCAGCATTTAGTGGTGTCGTTTCAGCGGGACGGTTTCTTAGCAGCTGTGTTCGGCTTTTTGTTGAGGCCGGCGACCTCGAGTATGGATTCCTCAAGGCGCACAGCAACATCGTTTTCGGTTGGTGTGTTTTCCATATTGCAGAAATGCTTACAGCGATTTTTTTGTGGTGTTCGGCACTTACCCATAACCGTTTGAAGCACGATTTACACGACCGACACCCATTCCAGCTTCATCAAAGTTACCCACACCTCAACGAAGTTGATTTTTCGGTAACGGACCTTTCAAAACCCCATTGTAACTTATTTAATGGCTGAAATTTTGTTTTGGCTGCTGCCTTGTTGTCTTTTATTTGCCTAGGTGTTGAATCAACGCGACGTTAGAAGTGTAGCAGTTGGTAAGTAGTACCAAGGGGCGAGTGTGTGCGTTAGTAGGTGCTTTTGACATGGTCTCTTATTGAACTATCTTATTTTTGTGCGTCTCATGTATGTAAAAATTGTTGGTCATGGTTGAGGGCTTGTAGATGCTATTGATGGGTTACGTTTTTTTATGAAAGTTTGTTTTAAGGATAAATGATGTCTATTCTATTTTTTATATTAGGTGTTGGAAAATAATTGTTATGTGATGTTGGGATATTCTTGAAGTGGCTTTTCATGTTGTTATGTGCTGGAAAATTTGTTGTGATATGTTTGAACTGTCATGACGTAGTCCTCCATGATATAAAATGCTGAAACTTATTTTTTAGTTATGTTTGACACTCTCGTTGTGATCGTATATAGTAGAAAGTGTGGGAATAGTTGGACTGGATTAGTTAGGCGTTCTTCTCATAGTTCGAAGTGTAAGAGCATTCTGCATCACGAGAGTTAGTACCATTGTTTTGCATATATGGCGTAGGAAATGTTAGGATCTTGTTGTTGTGACTTGTGACTATGTAACTCATGTTATCTCTTGGCTTGGGCGATTGTGTTGGAGTACTTTTTGTGGAAATGAGTTGAACAAGGTTAAAGTGTGTGCCATTGTGTTTTGTAATGCATTTACTGTCCTGTTGGATGACTTTGACGTGGAAGCATGCTGTGTGGGGATTGGAATAGTATGATAGGATTTTAACAGATGACCGTGACTTGAATGTGGGGTCTGTCGTGTCATGAGAGGTAGATATACGAGTGGACCAGTTTCGGGAGAGTGGTCGAGGATGTTACGTCACTATTGGGTGTCGAGGCTCCGGGTACAAAAGGTTGGGAGTCGATAGGCCAGTCTGGGTAGAGATGAGTGTTGAGGCTCCGAGTACAAAAGCTCAGGGGTTGGCATGATGAGTCTTTTGATGATGAGTATCGGGTCTTGAAGTGGTGGCGGTCAAGGACCAATACGTTGAGTAGTCGTCGAGGCTTTGGGTACAAAAGGTCGAGGGTCGATTCACAATTCGAGACTTAGGATTAAGGGTCAAAGTCGAACGCCAAGCTTCTGTAAAGAAGTGTAGGGGCCTTGGGTACAAAAGGTCAAGGGTCGATACGAATCGAAGAGTTAGACTTGGAGGACTAACATAACATGATGGGCTAGAATTAGTTTGGGTAAGCTAGAGGTCAACGGGCTCTGCGATCGAAATGCTGTGAGACTTTATGCTTGGAATTAGTGTATGTGTATTGATTTATGTTTTTCCTTATTGATGATGATTACTATTTGTAGTATTGTGATGTTTATTGCAATGTCGAGCATGTTGTCTGTGTTTAGTTAGTAAGGGCTACTTACGGAGTATTTTATATACTCATCCCCTCTACAATTATTTTTTTCAGGTGCAGGCCGAGTCCTTAGCCATGGTGATTACGAGAAGGAGGCTTGACCGAGGCAGGACTATTTAGGCTGCGTTAATCTTACCTAGGATCACTGATTTGTAGGTTGATTGTTGTGGCCGTAGGGAGTTATTTGTAGTAGTGGATTAGTTATTGTTTTTTTTACGCGTTATATAATTTTGTTTCATTTTCAGTTGAACCCATGTCGTCACTTGTTTGGATTTCCCATTTATCTTTGATTTGTTGGTCAAATAGAAGTTTCTTGTCTTTTTGAATTGATTAGCCCGCTGAGGGCAGACTTTTTACGTATAAGGTTGAATTGATGTATAGGTATCCATGTGGTTTATCTTTTACCTATTGTCTTATGAATTCCTTCTAGGAGAGGGTTGAACTGGGAGTTTGTTAATGTTACCCCGAGAGTGTCGTTCAAATTCGGGCGTGTTACAGTTGGTACCAGAGTCGAATCGTTCCTGTAGACTGACCTGGTAACTAGGGTGTTTAGGAGTAGTGGCTCTGGTCGGCCTCTTTGTCAGGACCAGGTACGCTTTATGGTTGGTTGTTTTGTGAAACTTATAAGTCTACCATGTTTGAATTATTTGTATGTTTATTTTCCATAAGTTGTCATTGTGGCCCTGCTTTGTTTGGCCTAGGGTGCATACTAAGTGGGCTAGTTAGATTGTGCTCGATCCTACGTTTCTGTGGAAGTTTTGATTGTCACCTTCATTTGAGTCTATGCTTAGAGTAAAATGTTAACGATTTGTTGGTGACCTTTGTGCTCTTCCATTCCACACGATGCCTCCCCGATGCAGTATGAGATTGCGTATGAACGTTGATCCAACCCTCAGAGGTGAGAATGCGATGGACCCACCATCACTTCAGCAGGTGTTCAGGCAGGAGTAGTTTCTCCAATTTCTCCAGCAGTGGCTCTAGGGAGAGTAGTACCCCCAGACCCTCCGGCAGTTCTCTAGGTAAAACCTCAGATGGCCTTGCTTGTGGAGGCGTTACAGGCACTGATCACTAACACAACTGGGGTCGGTGTTGCACAACCTTAGCCACCCCGACATCTTCAAGCTCTTCACAGTGAGGCCCAATTCATGAAAGATTTCAAGCGTTACGGGCCCCTACCTTTGACGGAAAAAACGAGAAAGCTATAGCAGCAGAAGAGCGGGTCAGGGAGCTAGAAGCCCTATACGCGTACTTAGGCTGCAACGACCAGTTCAAGGTCAAGGGTGTGGTTTTTATGTTGAGAGGCGAGGCACTGAATTGGTGGGATTCAGTAGCAGCGGCAGAAGACCATGCTAATGTGTCGGTTACTTGAGCGAGATTAAAGGACTTATTGTATGATTACTACTTTCCGGAGACCGTGAAGATGTAAAGGAGGCAGAGTTTCTCCTTCTCACTCAAGACACTATGACGATGGCGCAATATGAAAAGAAGTTCACAGAACTCTCCCTTTTTGCTCCATACATAATTCCTACCGAGGCTTTAAAAATCAAAAGGTTTGTTAAAGGATTGTGCAAGGGAATCAGAGGACGAGTTGACCTTCAGCGATTAGCCACGCACGCGGAGACAGTTAGGGGCGCCTTAATTATGGATAAGGATGTCTCTATTAAGGCCCAACTTCTAAAGGAAGTCGGTTCATCTTCAGGTGTGAAAATGAAGGCCCCACTTTATTTTACTGGCCAGTCGTCAAAGCACCCCAACATAGACTCAACAGCATAGTATGCTTCCGGTGTGTTCCTCTTGCAAGAGAAGACAAGTTCAGCCTTGTTGGACTGGAACAACCGTCTGTTACAACTGCGGTAAAGAAGGACACTTTGCAAGGGAATGTCCTATGATGGGCTCGAACAAGGAAAGGCTAGGTCAGGCTCATGTTTTTGCACTTACCCGTGAGGAAGTGGCGAATGTCGAAGCTGTTGTAACAGGTATTCCTATCTATTTATGAGTTCTTGGGTTATGTGTGCGGGTTATGTCTTTACTCTTACTTTATCTTTCAGGTACTATCTTAGTACATAATGTGCCTGCTTTTACATTGTTTGATTCGGAGTCAAGTCACACTTTTATTTCCACTGTGCTTGTTGATCAAGCGCATCTTGTGCTAGAACCATAACGATCAGACCTTAGGGGCAAGTTATCCTTCAACGATCAGACCTTAGGGGCAAGGTTCATTCAACTGGACATGCAGGATTTTGACGTCATATTAGGCATGGATTGGCTCGTTACCAACCAAGCCACCATTAACTGCTCAAAGAGGAAAGTCTCCTTCCAGCTGCCTTCTGCCCAGAGATTTACATTTAAAGGAGTTACGGGGAATTTCTGAAGGTAGTTTTAGCACTAAAGGTCAGGCACCTCTGACAGCATGGTGCTTGGGGTTACTTTACAAGTGTCGTCGACACTAGTAAGGGTACACCCAGCATTGACTCCATCCACGTGGCCAATGAATTCTCCGACGTGTTCCATGAAGACCTTCCAGACCTGCCCCCAATTCGTGAGTTGGACTTTTGCATTGACTTGTCACTTGGACGACCCCATTTCAAAAACACCTTACCGTATAGCCCCAATGGAACTTAAGGAGCTCAAGGCACAACTGGAAGAGTTATTAGACAAGGGTTTAATTTGCCCAAATGTGTCCCATTGAGGTGCCCTAGTGCTTTTTGTGAAAAAGAAGGATGGATCTATACGGCTTTGTGTTGACAATCGGGAGTTGAACAAGGTGACGATAAAGAATAAGTATCCCCTTCCTCGCATCGATGATCTCTTTGATCAACTAAAAAGAGCAAGGGTGTTCTCAAAGACCTAAGATCGGGGTACCATCAAGGAAGCCGACATACTGCAGACAACCTTTAGGACCCGGTATGGGCACTACAAGTTTACGGTGATGTCTTTTAGACTAACTAATGCCCCTGCGGCGTTTATGAATCTCATGAATCAGGTTTTTAATGAGTTCTTGGACTTGTTCGTGATCGTGTTCATTGCCGACATTTTGATTTACTCCAGGATAGCAGAGCA
Source organism: Momordica charantia (assembly GCF_001995035.1). The sequence continues at coordinate 17,759 of NW_019104671.1, forward strand.
GCACGAAAGGCACCTAAGACAAGTTTTGACCGCTTTGAGGGGAAAAAATATGTATGTAAAGTTCTCGAAATGCGAGTTTTGGTTGGATAAGGTGGCTTTCCTTGGTCACATAATCACTAGGGAGGGTAGTGCTATGGACCTAGCGAAACTAGAGGTAGTCAGTAGTTGGCCAAGGCCCAGCATAGTGACAGAAATCTGTAGTTTCCTCGGGCTAGCGGGCTATTACAGAAGGTTCGTCCAAGATTTTTCTCGTATAGTATCACCGTTGACTCAGTTGACCTTTAAGAACGCCACTTTTGTGTGGAGCGACGGGTACGAGAAAAGTTTTCGAGAATTGATGGAGCGACTGGTCACAGCCCCTTTGCTAACGGTACCTGATGGGACAGAAAGTTTGGTGGTGTACAGTGACACTTCACGCAGAGGTTTGGGTTGCGTTTTCAGTAGTGTCTTTGGATTGTTCCCAAAGCTGATAATTTTAATTCTCGGATTTTCTCATTTTTGAAGTTCTAATTTTTGGTAAATTAGAATTAAGTTCATCATTTTTACTTTTTGGATTTTATTCTTGAGTTTTAGAGTTAAAGTTAATTATGTTATTTTGGGTAGTTACTGGGTTTACTTTAATTACTAAAATGTAATTTTGGACTTATTGTTTTGGGCTGTTAGTTTTATTTAGTTGGACCTCTTTTAAAATTTGAGACCTTAGGTTATTGGTTTTAAAACAAGGTTAGTAAATAATGGAAAGAAAAGAAGGAAAACGGGGAAATTAAAAGAAAAACAAAACAAAGGAACCCTAAGTTTTTCTATCACCTTCCTCTCCTTCTTTGTGCAGCCCCCCCCCCCCTAAGTTTTCTTCTTCGGCGGCAGTATCCATTTGACAACACGACGGCAGCAGCGCGGTGTCCTCTGGCGGGCGGAACGGTGACGCCGCTCATAGGGAAACACCATGACGTGGCTCACGACAAGATCTCGCGGCTACATGCAATTGGCGGCGCAGGCGTTTTCCAACGAGCTTAAATTTGTGGCAACACAACCCTTCTCCGACATTCAGCGACAACTTCTCTTCTCCCCACGGTAGCGTAGCAGGCGGACAGCGTTGTGTTTTGTTGCTATAAAAATGAAAAAAAAAGCATATTTCTTGGTGTTCGGCGATTTCTCACTTCCATTCAAGGCCCGCTCTTAACTGAATTCAATTACGTGGTAATGGGACCTTCGAACCTCCTTAGAATTGTTTTCCATAACTAAAAGTTGGTGTTGACTTGCTGTCTTTTATCGCTTTATGCATAGGCGGTGAATCGATTCAAGATTTAAGAGCGTAGCAGTGTGTAAGTAGTACCAGGGGTGGGTGTGTGCATTGATGTGTGGTGATGGAAATTGTTCTTACTGATTTTTATTATAAGTGTGTTTCTCTTGCTATTTTAATTGTTGGACATAGTTATAAGGTCGATACTGTTATTGTAACTTTTTGTTTTTGTTTATTGGATATGTATATGACTTGTATCCATGACTGCTGTCTGTAACTTCGGGAATTTACTGATTTGTATTGTTGGAAGTGATTAAGCTTCGATGTTAGAAAGCATGTCTTGAGATTAAAATGCACGTGTTAGTCTATGTTATTTAGTATATGTTTGTTAATTGAAAGTTATTGGCTTATTTTCTTTGTTTTGTACGATGAAAAGCATGTTGGATACTTGTGTTGGGATTAGAAGTGTGAATGCTTGTTGACGCCTAAGAAGGATTGGTTGGGATGATCTGAAGTGATGGAACGGTCAAGTGGCTTGTTGTTTTGTGATTTGCCTATAGTGATAATGCAACTAGTTGTTTGGTTGTTCGGAGTGGATATTGTGGGTGACTTGAGAATGATGTGATTGAATCTTAGCAGAGAACCATGATTGAAAATTGTGGTCTACCGTGTAATGAAAGGTGGGTAGACGAGTTTAATGTCTTCGTGGGCAAATGGTCGAGGCTATTACGTCAGTACTAGGTGTCGAGGTTTCGGGTGCAAAAGGTCGGGGTTCAATAGGCCAGTCTTGGTAGAGATAAATGTCGAGGCATCGGGTACAAAAGGTTGGGGGTCGGCACGATGAGTCTACCTGATAAGCAGTGTTGGGTCTTGACGTGGTGGCGGTCAAGGACTAACATGCCTAGTAGACGTCGAGGCCTTGGGTACAAATGGTCAAGGGTCGATCCACGGTTCGAGGCCTTGGGTATAAAGGCCAAGTCAAATGCCAAGCTTCTTTAGAGAAGTGTTGGGGCCTTGGGTACAAAAGGTCAAGGGCCGATACGATTCAGAGAGTTAGACTTGGAGGAATAACATAGTGTGATGGGTTAGAAGTAGCTTGGAGGAGCTATATGATGAATGCTGTTTGTTAATTGAATGTTATGTGAAATCGTTGTGCTGCATTACATAATGTATAATTATGGGACCGCATGCCTGATCAAGAATGTAAAAATGTTTTTTCTAATATAAAAAGTTTGTGGCAACTACCCTTATGCAATGCACATATTATACTAAAATTGAGGACCTAGTTGGGTGTGACTTGGCGCTGTTGACTGGGTGCCAACTACCTTCAGTTCGGATTGAGTATCTCAGGAAACCCACCTATTTACGATAATGGAGTTGGTATCATCTGTGTAGGATTTGGTTAATTGCTCTCATTGGCTAAGAGGAAAGGAAAATGAAAAAGAAAAGAATTTTATTGAATAAAGATTTAACTAGGTCTCGCTTGTTAATGATACATGTTATGTACATGTATGCATGTCTGACCCCATTAGTTGGGTTACCTAAGTATTTTTTTATATTTACCCATTTCACCTTATTTTTTTAAGGAATAAGAAAGATGTACGAGGTGTATGACGAAGATGTCTATAGGCTGTGCCATGAGTTTTCACTTTCACATTAGTTTCACACTATTATATTATTGTAATAAGAGTTATTTATTTCAATATTATGTTTTATGTAAAACTTTAAATGGGATTCGTTTTTTTTTTATTTTATAAAGTTATATGATGAAAATGTATTTTGTTTTGTTTATTATTATAATTTTTTAAACGTTTTTTAAGTATTAAAAGCATGAATGTAGTAACTTCCGCAAGAATTTTGGGTCCCAAAAAGTCGAGTCGTTGTAGTTGGTATCAGAGCCATTTACATGGTTTTTTTGACTTGCTTAAATCCTAAGCATTAATGTGTTCACCATGGCCAGTTACGCATATATCTTGTCATTATCAGGAATGCCTTTTGTTTTAACAATGTTTTTTTATTTATTAAAAAATTATAGTATGCATAAATAACAGGTATGATTATGTTGTATTGTGGTGAATAATATGTTTTACATTTGATGGTTGTGATGATAGACCAAGATGAACTATGTTGTGGTTATTAGATTATGGCTCTACGTAGACGGGGTTCTGCGAGGCAAGGAGGATTAGGTAGAGGTGCAAACCCTGAGACAAGAAAGCCAACGGTAATCAATCAACCTAATGGTTAGATAGAGATTCCACCAGTGGGTCAAACTCCTGGACAAACAGAGAATCCTCCAGTGGTTCAAACCACCGGTCAGACGGAGAATCCACTAGTAGATCAAACTTCTAGCCAGGTAGAGCATACTATCGCATCCTTGATGACGGAGACCTTATAGATACTTGTTCAAACAGCTGTCTCTAATAAAATGGATCAATAACTAAAGATCGAGGGAGCAATAGAAGCTAAATATCTGCCACATTTTAATGAGTACGACCCTCGCCCTTTAGATGGACTATCTATAGATCCAACGTTGGCAGAGGCTTGGTTGTCATCGATAAAAACTATATTTTGTTATATGAGGTGTCCAAATGAACAAAAAGTGCAATGTGCTGTCTTCATGCTAAAAGATGACGCCTTTTTATGGTGGGAGTCTGCAGAGGGGTCTATCCATGTTAGTGGAGGCATGATCACATAGTTGTAGTTTAAGGAGGCCTTCTTCCTACAGTATTACCCAACGATCAAAGGGGAGTTTCTAAACCTGAAGCAAGGTAACAAATTAATGGAGGAATATGAGAGAAAATTAAAAAAACTGTCTCGACTTACCCTTAAGCTAGTAGACACGGAGGTAAAGAAGTCCGAACAATTCATCATGGACTTGAAGGATGATATTCAAGGTTTCGTGGCAGCTCTCTCCCCACTAGATTATGCTACGACACTTCGAGCAACTACATTGATTAATAATCGTTCAGCAAGTGAGCCCTAAGTTCTTTCGAGACTAGGATCTTCCTTAGGATAGAAAAGAAATTTTGACCAAGCATCTTGTAATCTACAGCAACTTTAGGATAATTGTGCCATGCTGAACCAAGTTCATGGTCCGAGACAGCTGCCTAATTGACAGCAAGGCTCAAACTATTAAAAATTGGTATGCAGTACTTGCGGTAAACGTCATTGGGGGCGTTGTTTGTTACGAACTAGAGATTGTTTTAAATATGGCAGGGAAGGACACATTGCTATAAATCAACATTAGGACAACACTACAATTGATATAAGGCGAACCAGTCAACTTTACGTAAGTAGACTCGACAATAGGACAAACTTTAGTCATTACCTGACATGGAGTGACCCAATTTTTAAATAAATAAGTGATAATAAATAAAACAAAATATAATCTCATAACGTAACCTTATAAAATAAAATAAAAACTTTATTTGGGATCCCATAAAAAATTATATAAAACATAATATTAAGATAAATGACTCTTAATCCAATAAAAAATAAATAAAAACATGAAACTAATGCAGAAGCGAAAAAGCCATGGCACTGCCTGCAGACATCCTGGTCACACACCTTGTATGTCTTTATTAATCCCTAAAAAAATGTGGGGAAAATGGGTGAGTATTAAAAATACCTAGTAAGTAACTCAGCTAACAAGGTCAGATATGCAGACATATACAACATGAACATGTGGCACCTAAATATTTATTCAGTTAAATTCTTTTCCTTTTCCTTTTCCTTTTCCTTTTCCTTTCCTTTCCTTCTCGTCAAAGCGAGCAAATTAACCCAACCCTACACAGACGGTACCAACTCCATTATGGTACATAGGTGGATTTCCTGAGATACTGTACTCAAACTGATGGTAGTAGGCACCCAGTCAGTAGTGTCAAGTCTCACCCAGCTAGGTCCTCAATTTCAGTCTAGCCTGTCCATTACAGTAGGATAGTTGCCACAACTTTTATATATGTATGTATATATATAAACAGTTTCACATTCAAGATCATGCATGGGTCTCATAATTAAACATTTTGTAATATAGCACAACGATTTCATATATCATTCAATTCACAAACAACAATCATCATATAGCCATTACAAACATCAACATTAAAATTCCAACCTGCACTAAGGCATTCCGGAAGCAGTGTCACTTACCTCAATAGCAATCCAAAACAAATGTTGGTTCAATCTACGAAATTTACTTGCTCGATCTAAATCAATTTCCCATAAAGTATAAGAAAAGTTGCTATAAGAAAAAGGAAAATATTTGGGGACAATGATGTGATACGATTTAGGTTTGGTTTGAGCATCCTATTTATAGAAATGTGAAACCTTTATTTGAATAGGATGTAAATTCAAATTCCAATACAAATTAAAAAAAATATTCTATTTATCTCTTTCTTTTATTTCTTTTTGAATTATGAAATATCTTAAAGTATATTTTGCTTACTTTAAAAATAAATTTTAAACCAAATAGTTTTAAGTATTACTAATTTAATTAATAAAAGATTTTTATAGCCAATTAAAAAGTAATCAAATTACCAATTTTCCTATATATAAAAATTACAAAAATACGGGGCATTACAAAAGCTATCCTAAAACCAAAACTAACCTAAACAACCTATCAAACCAAAGGCACAAAAAGCAAACTAACACACAGGAGCAAGATCCAAAACATCCAGTATCAAAGCAAAAAGAGATATACTCCCCTAATCATCATCCGAAGAATCATTGCCGGTACGTCCTGAAGAAGAAGGCAAGTCGGCCTTGAGCTCATCAGGAAGAGAAATTGCACCATCTCCATAAAACTCCTTAAGAAAAATGGAAAACTCCTTAAGAAACTCACACGTGGCGTCTTGAGTCGGCAAGAGTATATCATATTTGTGTCTCAACTCGTCGTATTGTTCTCTAGTAACCATACCTCGAGTCTCCCGTAGCGGTAGTGGGAGAATCTTCCTCATGAACGATTGAGTATCCCCAAACTATCCTTATGGATGTGGTCGACTTCTTGGGCGTCACCATATCTTCAACATCAGGAAAAACAAGTTGACCTACCATTTTCTCGGCGCACACCCAAATCTCATTCCTTATGAGTTCACCAATGTTGGACTCAACACTCTTCATCAAAATGTAGACCATCATCACCCTATTGCGCTTGATGGAGGCATCATGGGATAAACCAATTCTTCACCACATACGTCCAGACCGTGCCTTGCTCATTGATAGCCAGGGGTTTTATGGAACGCTTCCCCATTGTCGAGACTGTCCATGACTTGTATGGCCTACAGATGAGCTTACGTGCATCCTCCAATTGTTCGTCCATCGGATGCACCAATACTTTGTTACCTACTGCATCAAACAGATTTGACAATCCATAGTGAGTGTTAATAACCGAAGGAGAAAAGCTTACCACTTTACCTCTTACTCTCACAATATCTCCTCGGCTTGGGTGGATGGCAGCATAAAATTCTTTCACCAAGGTCTCTGACACAGGTATAGGTAGGGCAAACAATGTCTCCCAACCATTCTTTACAAGTTGTCGCTTGACATACTTTGGTATGAGCTCTTGCTCATCGTCAAAACCCCTTTCAACCAATATACCATGGGCTGTGAAATTGGCCATTTACACTTCCAACCTCACCCTTTTGGCTTTTGATGGTTGTGGCTCGTTATTAGTGTGCTCCTCTTTATTAACCTCTTCATGATGATCTTCTGCCTCTCCAAGTGCCCTACGCCTCTTGGCTTTTTTATATGGACCAACCTCAGCTTCTTTTTGGTCACCAAACATGCTACAACGACTCGAGTTTTCTTTTTATTTGCTTTCTTCGCCACTTTGGCCAAACAGACTTCTTCCTCTGAGTTCTCTACAACAGCAATGAAACTTGGGTTAGAAATGTTCATACTAAAAAAAATGCGTCATATCTTTTGAAAAAGATGAAGATGATTACTCTGTGGCCTCATTTGGGACGCTCGGATGCTCCTTCTTGCACTTAAACAGGGGCGTCCTCCTCATCTTGGTGTGACTCATGCACTAGAGTATGTATTCGCACTTCAAACGAAGAGATATCGTCGTTTCCTTCTTCGTCCTCACATTCTTCCCCATGGACTTTTAGAGGTAAATCTCAAAGATCTTCATCTTCTCCATCAAAACTCAATCTCTCTTGAGCTTCCCTACTGTTTCCATCATTCTCCAATGGATCTTTCCCATTGATTTGTTCAAGGTCACCAAAATTTCGGCCATTTTTTACGTTGTCATTTCCTATTATAAATCATAAAAAAACCAAAGGGTTTTTAGTAAAACAAAGATCTGGAAAATTTGGAGACGACATATCTTGTAGAGTGGTTGTTGGAGTGCTTTCCAAAATTGCGCCAGGTGTAATTTCGCAATGAATATCGACCGTGGCAGAATCAGAATGCTCCAATCGCTTTGTGTCGTACTCAAAATCACCACTAACCTTTTCTTGGTCGTCTACATCCATAGCAACAATATTGGAAGGATAGGAGGGATATACAACTCTAAAGATTCAGATACGGGGTTGTTTTGAGGGAAACCCAACCTATAGCGATTATTCATATCATCTAATGCTGTTTCAATTTCTCCACTCAATTTTATTGAATTGTCCATAAATCTTTGGCATTTTTCATTTAGTCCGCTATCTTGACACAAATATCATCATTCTCCTTAACCCTTATCTTCCTTTTCTTATTTTCAATATCAATTATTCAATTAATCCTAGCAATTTTTTCTTCTAGATCAAAACTTTTATCACCCACATATTGATTTTTTTTAAGTTAGATCTTGCTGAACTCTTCTAATTTATTTTCATTATGGCCTCCTGATAGCTCTCCAAACGAGAGTTATTTTGGTGATTATTTGGGTGAAAATGTGCATTAAAATGTCAAAGTGTGTCGGTTTTAGGTCATAACTAGCATGAATAGTGTTTAATTGCAAATTCTTAGCTAAATATCCTTAGTCTTGAGAACTTTGGCAAAAAACAGCATAAACTCTCGTATTTGTGGTTCTTTTTGTTGGGTGTGTTGCCCTAAACTCGTAGTTTGTATTTTGTAAAAACAAATGTCTATTTAATAAAGTTTTATTCAATAAATTTGTTGTTGAATC
>NW_019104671.1:38837-50338 GCF_001995035.1 Momordica charantia
AAGAAGTCAGGGGAAATGGCTAGGGTAGAAGAAAAAGAAGAAGAAAGAAAATGAGCTTTGGGCTAGGGTTTTCTTTTCCTTTTGTTCTGTTTTAAAAAACCAAATTACCTCAATGGAGGCTCAACGCGTTCAAGCCCAAGAGGAAAGAAGTCCATCCCCCTTAAAACAAGACCCACCACACTGAGTCCGGTAATTATTAATTTAAGTTGGAGTTTATAGCCCGATAGTAAAGATAAATTTAATTAACGATCAATAAATTTAATTAACAATCAATTTAAAATTAAATGAAAAATCTCTTGATTCGAGACTAACTAACCTGAGGAACTCGGGGCGTTACATTATTGGATGAAAGTTCTTTAAGATGGGTAGATTGTAATGCCCTGTATGTTTTTATATGATATTTTAGTAGTTTAAATCCATATATAAGAGAACTATTTTTTTTAATTTTTCTTTATGTTATGAGTAAAACTCGAGCAGGACACGCGTCCGTTCCTACGCAGGCAAGGGACCACTGACGGTTATCTCCTTCCGGAGCACATCGCTGAGCAGGACGGATATCTCCCCAGAAGGAGTAGGGACCATAGGTGGTTACATCTCATACACAGTCATAGCTCGGAACGCATGCTGTCGGTACGACATACACATTCCACATCCGCGGTTGACATACCCAAAGTTGTAGGTGGCGGTGCCACCCTGCACCTGCTAGAAGCGCATGCCCCTCTGACCAAACGTACAACAGAAGTTGTTCTTGCCACTTCTAATCGTCGTCCTTCCCGATCGGCCCAAGAGATTATAAAATGAGGGACCTTCACCTTCACCAAGCAAGTGAAAAATCTGTCACTAATACCTCCGATTTCTTATTCCAATTTCTATTCTGATCACTCATTTGATCGTCATAGTATTTTAGATGGGACACCACACCGGCATCGAGTATCTTGGTTTCAAGTCCGCTGGCTTTCGAGAAGGAATGCTCGTTCGAGCACCACGTGGCGCTCTACCGAAATTCACTGTCAACACTTTATAATAGAGCTTTTTCTAATTTAGTCTTTTTGTTCTTTGTTCTTATCTTTCCTAAAAAAAAGATAATGTTTATTAGGTAATTCTCAATTAGAAAAAGTAGATTAAGAAAAAACATAAAAGGAAAGAAAGATAAAAGAAATAAAAAAAATTAAGTAAAGATGGCTAGGGTTTCGAATTAGTTAAAAAAAGAATATCGCAAACCCTATGTTATGTTGTTAAGCTATCACACGTTATTCCCTATCATGATCTGTAATGCCCCGCATTACCTATAAGAGTATTTTCATGACTTTATATTATTATTGTTTTTTTAGGTAAGTTAGTCAAATCTAATTAGCTTTATGCCAATAAACTTTAATCAATCCTAGTTAATAATTGTAGGCTTCTAATACTCTAATTAATTAAGCTCAAGTTAATTTTATTTACTTATTAAAAAGAAATTTACAACAAAATTTAGTGATTCATCTTATCAATGTTTAATTAATTATGTATGTTAATCAAAAATAAATATGCATAAGAGATTAATAAGATTAGCGAGATTATAATTGTATTTAAGTAACAAAATTAACAATACTACTTTAGTGATTAGATAAATGTTGTGAATTATGGTAATTGTCATGGTAGCATTATTTGAGTATTTATAAAGTTTCATACATTTTATCCAAAGTTTTATTATAAGGTAATTAACCAAGTAAAGCCCCATATTACCTTTATTTTACTCTTTATTTTTCTACATTAATTAAATTAACTTAATTGGGGGAATATAGAAAGTTGTACTTAACTCATAACCATGATTAGACAATATAAGTCACCTTCCACTAACCATGATTACGCAATATAACCCACCTTCCACCCAAGAGACACATGTAATAATTAAGTTAGTTAGGAAGACCAAAAAACACTAACAATCTCATTAAGTAATTGGCCATGCATGAGGAGAGAGAAGAAGTTTGTTCCATCTTCCAAGATTCATGTTTGTTTCATCTTCCAAGCCATTCTCCTTAAGTTAGCTATGTTTGTTTCATTCATTTTCCTCCAACAACATTTCTAAACAAATCTAAAAATTTCCTCTCAATCATCTATCCTATGTTTTAAATCACACCTTAGAGGAGATGTGGTTGCTTTTCCAAGTCCCTTCAAGGATCGTTCATTGCGGTTTTGTCTTTTCGGTAAGAACGGTTTCTTTTAGTCTAGTTTTGTAAGTAGATTTTTCCTAATAATTTTTATAGAACCTAAGCATGTTCATATCCATTTTCTAAGGTTTACATCATCATTTCAAGCTCTTTTAGTTGCTGGAAATATTCTCTTTTTATTCTTTACGGTAGAGAGGAAAACGCACCAACGGTAAGCATCATTCTTCCTTGTGTAAATTATTTTAAGGGTTCATTATTAAGATAACATAGGTACTGTTTAGGCCTTATTTTTGTTGATTTGAGATCTGAAAATCTGAATTTAAAAGGTCCTAAAAATGTTCATAAAATTGCTTCATAACGGTTTTTAACGGTTTATGTTATTTTCGTAGTTTTAGCTTGTTTAGTATCAAATTTTGGATTGTTAATTCTGAATTTTTGAGACCATGACCAGCACCTTTAAACTAACCTAAAATGTATTTGAATGCATTAAAATTGATTTTTATGATTAGTTTTACCTACGGTTTAAAATTGTGAAAACTAGTGCTATGTGTTTTCTCTAGTTTTTTTGTAAATTTACAAAATCAGTAAATTATTTTTATCGATATTATAGTATATAAATCAGAGGCTAATATGAAGATTTAAAATTACTTTTCACAAATGTATATATATATTTTATGATTATTATGGACTAGGTTAATTATTAAGGGATTTCTACTAGTAGAATAGTGAACATATCTAGATATGAGAACTTATTGGAGAAAACTAAGTTTAGGTAATTGAGTCCTAATTTTAGTTGTGTTAATTGTTATTAGGAAGCTTTAAGGAATTTTCTTTAGTTTACGAAGTTCAGGTAAGTGGATTCTATCATAAGTTACCGCCTTGTATGTTTTGTTGTATTATTGTTTGATTSTAAGTGAATTATGTTATGTGTTGCATTGTTTTGTTATTGAATTATGTTATTCATGTTGCTCAAATATATTTTGTTATTGAATGGTGATTGTGGTTAAATTTTATGTATTACAAAGCATGTTACGATTCTATGGCGTTCTCATGTCATTTTAAGTATGTTTAATAGCAAATCATGTTTAGGTAAGCATGACATAATGTGTGATGCATTGCATTCGTAGTGAAGTTAGTAGTCTTATGTGTCATGGATTTAGGTAAGATTAATGTTATGCATGAAATACCCAAATTAAGCAGTTATGTTATGCAGCTAGATGTATGATATGACATGTCTGGTTTCTGCTAAAAGTTGAGCCCTAGGAAACAAATTAGTTCATGTTAATGGTATTTATGGGGGTAATTACCCTATAAATATTACATGCGGAATTGACGGTTATGGTATGAGGTATTTCTGTATAGCATGGCACCAAATTAAGGATTTAGATATGTAAGTTTATGCTAGCAAGCACAAGTATGTTAAGTTAAGTTGTTCGTTGGTTTATATGTTAGGTTGAGGTATGCATGCATATAAGCATGATGTGTGTGTTTGAGCATGAAAGGTTCCTTATGATGGGAACTACTTACTGGGTATTTTTTTATACTCATTCCATGTTGTTTCAATTTTTATTACAGATAGTTATATAGTTGACGAGAATAACGTCGAGAATGACCTGGGCATTGACGAGGAGGAGATATGAGACACAGTTGAATTTTATTTATAATCTATACTTTTAATTATGACTATACCACATTTTTACTTGTTTTATTTAAGGATAATAACTTTGTGATTTCCTCTGCTAAAGATTTATAAGTTAAGTCTTATTAAGTTATCGTTTTCATTTTTAGATGAAAAATACAAGTTTTTATCTTATTTTATTTTAATGAAATTATGTTTTATGAGTAATTATCTCAATCTTATATTATTAATGACATATAAAAATTGGGGTCATTACATGATCTATCTCAATTTTCCGTGTCGCAAAACTCTTTTCTTTTCTCCTCCCTCATGCACACGCATTCAACGTTAATCAATTATGCTTTAGCAGTAAGCCACGAATAATTTTTTTTGTTTGGTGATCCTCGTACCAAGTGTTAAATTTATTTAATTAAATTTTATTGTTTTTAATTTTAGTTATTTTTTTAGAAATTGATTTAGGTCGGGTCAGTAAATTTTATAGATTGAGCCAACATTTATTTTGGATCACTATGAAGGTAAGTGGCTTTCAGAATATCTTAGGGTCAGGTTGAAAAATTTATATGATGTTTTGAATGGCTATATGATGGATGTTGTTTGTAAATTGAATGTTATGTGGAATTGTTGTACTACATTAGAGAATGTTTAATTATGGGACTTCATCCATGATCGTGAATGTGAAAATATATTTTTATATATATATATATATTTATAAAGTTTGTGGCAATTACCCATCTATAATGCACGTACTAGACTGAAATTGAGGACCTAGTTGGGTGGGACTTCACTTGGGTGCCAACTACCATCAGTTAGGGTAGAGTCTCCCAAGAAACCCACCTATGTATAATGGATTTAGTATCGTCTGTGTAGTGTTGAGTTAATTGCTCACATTACCCAAAATGAAAGAAAAAGGAAAAGATTTTGACTTAATAAAGATTTAATTAGGTCCCACTTGGCCGCTTACATATTATGTATGTGTACGCATGTCTAACCTCGTTAGTTGGGTTACTTACTAAGTATTTTTAATACTCGTCCATTTCCCCTTATTTTTTTTAGGGAATAACAAAGATGTACAAGGTGTATGACGAAGATGTCTGTAGTCTATGTCATGGGTTTCCACTTCCACATTAGTTTACATTATTCTTTTACTGTAATAAAAGAGTTATTTATTTTAATATTATGTTTTATGTAACACTTTATATGGAATCCGAAATAAGGTTTTTTTTTTATTATTATTTTATAAAGTTATATTATGAAAATGTGTCYTGTTTTGTTTATTATTATAATTTTTTAAAAGATTTTTTTTTTAAATATTGAAAGCGTGCAAGTAACTTCCCTTTGAAATTTGAGTCCCAAAAATTCGGGCCGTTACAAGTTGGCTTCCACGAGAGAAGTCACTTGATGACACCACCAAAGTCTTCCATTTTTCTATGCTTTCAAAGACTTCTTATGCAACCTACAATCAATTCATGATGCCCTTAAACATCATGGACTACAGCATGAACTCGTAGCAGAGGCAACAAAAGAAGAAAAATCTAATCGAAATGAAATCTAAACCAAGTCTTCTATGTTCAAAGTGAACGAATTGTGGGACGAGGAAAAAACCATGATATGAGATGAAGAGAATGCTACTCTGCAAGAAACTCTCCACAATAATCAAACCTTAACATAATCAGTCTCCTCAAAGTTATCGTACCAATAGAGAAGCTCAACATCACATTAGGGACTCAAACATCAAGGAACCAACTATGCAATGCCAAATTTATAGCTAATTTAACCATTATGTTGTACAATGTGAGAAGAGTTTGATCACAGTTATAAGGTCGAGGAGATCCCCAAGGCCTTGGCTGCTTTGTCCTTCAGTGAGATGACTGCTACAAATCCAACCATGTTCGTTGATTCCAAGGCTGCCCTCAAGTCTAAACCACCTATGCAACATCTGCTCAGTCGCGAGCAAGCTTGTAGAGACCTGATGTTCCAAGGCTCTTTCCTGGTAGAGGAGCTGGCCAACGCTCCCACTCTGACACATTCCTTAGCTTGCATGAACACTCTAACTTTCATGGCTGCCCCCTAGTCCAGACCACCTACGTGGCATCTATTCGGTCGCAAGCAAGCCTATCAAGACTTGATATTCGCAGGGCCCTTTCCCATGTAGTGGAGCTCCGGCTAAGCTCCCAGATTCCTAGCCTTTCAGGAATACTCAAAATTCCAAGGCTGCCCTTGATTCTAGACCGCCTACACAGCATCTGCTCGGCTGCGAGCAAGCTTCTGAAGACCTAATGTTCCCAAGGCTCTTTCCTGAGTAGAGGAGCCAGCCAAGACTCCCACTCGGACGCATTCCCTAGCTTATGATAACATTCTAAGTTCCAAGGCTGCCCCCAAGTCCAGACCACCTACGTGCCATCTGTTCGACCGCGAGCAAGCCTCTAAATGCCTATATCTAGGACCGTGTTTTATGGGTCCCGGCACCTAGCAACTACCTAGGCTTCGAGATAACAAAATTTTGTTTTTGTTTTTGGGTTTTTTTTTTCCATTTCCTATGGGATGTCAAAAATCGGTCTATTTTGCTATTTAATTATTAGGCATTGTGAATGTATGTTTAGTTAAATATATGTTGCATAAGAGTATGTGATATAGCTATAACTCACACCATAGGTTAAGCATGTTTATGCATCAATATGTACATAATAATTGTAATGTATGATAGCATCATTTATTTTCATAATTGATTAATATAAGTGTTGTATTCATTAGATGAAAATAAAGTTGCATTGAACATGACATTACTTTAGTAAGTATAATTGTATTATTTATATATGTCATTGATGCATGATTACAGTTTTAATTTCTTTAAATTTATAAGTGTTATAAAAGTTTGGCGAATAGAAATTAAAGTCTATAATGAAAAGTTACATGCAAACCCTATGTTGTTAATAATTAATTTCAAATGGGTTTGAAATTAATTATGCCTTAGGTTATGTACTTTTTATTTTTTATTTTAAACATGTTTAAAACGACAAAATAAAAGGTTAATATAAAATATTACCCATAAGAGAACCCTGTCTAAGGAAGGTTTTGTCTAGATTGAAGTACTTAAGCTCACCGTAAGGGAACACCTCTACCTGGGAACTGACCTGAGGGTTGAATTAGTCAATATTTTATAGCATGCAATAATGTGGTTAGTTAGTTAAAGTGTTCGATGAACTAAAACATGAGTGTTAAATAAATACAATATAAAAGTTATATTGGGCAAATTAATAAACTTAGATAATATGAGTTAGCTGGATTTTACCTAAGTAATAAACCCTGGTCTTAAAATACTAAGTGCGAGGATTAGGTGTATATATAAAATATACCAAGTATATGAGGTATGTGTGGTATATATATATACATTCCTTCCCTCACGTTCTCTATATAAGTTCACACAATGAGTCATAAGTAATACTTGGGAGTAACCCAAAGTCGAATCCTCAGAGACTTGTGCTTTCAAAATTAAGTAGTGAAGTAAATGGTTCAAATTTGCAATTGTAGTTTATGCTAAAAATGGTGACAAAAGTTGTTATTTGGTGGTTCGATTATCAAGCAATTTTATAAAACATAACCTTTCTGCTTCCTACCTTAGATTTGGTGGAAAATATGGAAGATACTTTGGGGAAATTATGACAGCCACAATTTGGCTAAACTTTGGAATAAGAGTTCTACTCTCTCACGAACTGCTTTTGCTTGCTGTAGAAGCTAGGGTAACCTACAGTCATATTTCTACATGTGATTATAATCCTATAAAGTATTTATCAACTAATTTTAATTTATGGGTCAAAGGGCCTATGTATAAGACTGTGTCTTATGCGCTTATGTCTAAGTCACATTTCATATTGGTTTCCTACTATTTTACCTAACCCAACCTTCTTAGAGTTGGGTTTTAGTGCAATCAATTTCCTAGTAGTCAAATAGAAAAAATACGTAAAGATGACTTTTTATAAACCAACCTAAGATTGCGCCATGTGTAATCTAGGCAAATCTCGATGATGTTGAAAATCAAATCATTTTGGCTAACGCATTCCACAGAGAGGTTGATAAATAAATAAGTGCATAATTAAATGAAAGAAAACGCACAAAACATAAAAGAAGGAATTTCCATTGGTTTAAATGAATAACAACGGCGTACAAGGAGTTATAACTTAACTCTCTTCTCTTTCTAGTGCGAGGGGAGTGTAAACTCGCTTAAGAATTTTTAAAGAACATAATAGTTGAAAAGTGGAATTACAAACTGGAATTTAGAGCAATACAATAAGTAAAACCTAACTCTAAAGCTTATGAATGAAACTACAGTTATGAATGGAATAAATGAAGATGAAAATAGGATCGAAAGAGATGATTTCCTGTTGGGGGAGAGGCTCCCTTTTATAGACACTCAAGTTGGTCGAACTTCCCACCATTTTAGGAGGAAATGGGTTTAGATTCTCGAAACAAACCCTCCTTGACTTTGGGCACACGGTTTTGGCTTTATTTAAACATGTTGGAATTGACTTCATTGCCCTTCATTAAGTGAAACGCACGTTTTGGAGGTTTGACTATGCCAAAAAGCGCCAAGCGCTTTTCCTGCAAAACATAATTTTCTGATTTTTTTTAACTTTGACTGCGTTTTTCTCTCATTTTTCCTAAAGTACCATATATTGCAAATTATCCAGAAATGTTTCATGCATGTTATACTTAAAGAATATGTAAACTTTTTCAACTAATAATGATGGGAAAGGGTTAATTTTTATGGTCAAACAGGTCTACCAATACACATTTATGAAATAAAAAGTCAACCCTAACACACACCCAAACTTAATCATTTGCTTGTCCTCAAGAAAAAACAACAACAATCAAACACAATCAATGTAATGCCCTAGGATTTTTAACATTTCCAAACGGGACCGTAACTAAAACTACCTAAAAATTCCACTTAGGCAAGAGAATTAACTCCAACAACCAAGACTAAACAATAAAACCACCACGCTTACTCTACACTACTTTGATTTCAACACTCACGATAGCTTGAACAAACAAAACAACAACACTAAAGATTTAACCAAAACTAAAATCTTTTACAGATAATCCATTTAATACCAACCCCACGTTATCCAAACTTATCAAAGAAACCTTTACTAACCATAAACCATCCACTAGACGAATATTAATATCTCGAATGGCAACAAAGCAAAAGCTAATTTAATTTCAATATGACCGAATGTATTAACAGTTATTCTTAATATATTACAATCCCGCAGTTCGAAAAAAGCTAAACAAAACTAATGACCTCAAAGAGTAATGAACTGACAATCTTAATGTAACGCCCTAGGATTTTCATTATCTAGGAACGGGGACCGTTAGTAAAACCACCAAAAAAGTTATTTTTGTACAAGAGGGTAAAACTACTAACCACTCAAACTAAGCACAGTTCAGCCATTTTAATTGCTCGACTTAAACTTGTGAATCTCACACCTAACAGACAAACAAAACAACTTGTCCTCCATAGATAAGTGACACAATTCTCATCTACTTGAGTTAAAGCTAAATAAACTTGAGTAAATGGCAACAGCCCAACAACCTATTTGACAGTAACTTAACCAAGCAAAAAAAATTATAACAATCAACTAAAGGCCTATTCCACAACGTTCACAACAACTTAGCAACTAAAGAGTGTATCCAAGCTCCAACTTCTAAAGTTAACAAATTTTAAAATAGACAAGCTTAACGTACTTTTAAAGGGTCCAACGGTCTAATCTTTAAAGAGAAACCAAACTCAATAACAAGACAAGCTAAAGCTTTTGTTGACATCCTGAACTTTGCACAGCCAGTGTCCTACCAGAGTACATAACTGAAACAAATAAACTCATATCGACCTATCCTAAACCCAATGAAGCTAAATAGAAACTAGACATGATCTTTCTTCTCGAGTCTCCTCCGCACCATGACCATGATCGTAACCCGTATCCTCACTTGAAACAATAATTACAGAGGGGGATGAGTATACAAAATACTTCTTAAGTAGTCCTCTCTAACTACACACAAACAACACAGTCAACACACAACATTCGTTGCAAAATATTAAACTAGCATCCATGCATCAATAAATCACAACACTCATTAACCCACACATGTAATCAAAGTAACCCAAAGTGTATAAAATACTATATAAGTAGCTCTTTCTAACTATACACAAACAGCATGCTCGTAATCACAACTACCATCAAAATACGATAGCTAGTAATCATGCAACGGTAGGTCATAACGGTTATCAATACACATACACAAGCATACAAGGTGTCAAGACTCACGTAACTTTGACCACACGACCCGCTGATCTCTACCTCCTCCAAGCTACTTCTAATACATCACACCATGTTAGTCCTCCAAGTCTAACTCTTCGAATCATATCAGCCCTTTTGACCTTTATACCCGAGGCCTCGAACAATACATCGACCCTTGACCTTTTGTACCTAAGGCCTCAACGTCTACTGGGCATATTGGTTCTTGATCGCCACCACGTTAAGACCGAATACTACTCATCAAATAGACTTATCGTGCCGACCCCCGACCTTTTATACCGAGTGCCTAGACACTCATCTTTACCAAGACTGGCCTATCGACCCCCGACCTTTTGCATCCGGAGCCTGGACACTCAGTAATGACATAACCGCCTCACCTAATGCGCACGAGGCTATGAAACTTGTCTATCCACTTTTCATTACACGACATACCACACATTCGAATCATAGTCGTTTGCTAGGATTCTATCACATAATTCCCAAGTCACCCACAGTAAGGACTCCGAATATCCGAACGACTGATCTGCATTTTCACTTCAGACAAATCACAGAATAAAAAACAACTAGTTCGTTCCACCACTTCAGACAACTCCAACTAATCCCTCCAAGACGTCTACAAGTCATTCACATTTATAATCTCAACACAATTTTCCAGCATGTCTTTCATCGTACAGAGCAAAAGAAATAACCCAACAGCTTCCAATTAAGCAACATAAAACTAAATAATATAAAACTAACACATGCATTTCATCTCAAACATGCTTTCAAACGTCAAAGATTAATCACTTCCAACCATATAAATCAAAAACTTTCCAGGCATATCCAACAATCCAAAGCAATACATTTTCATAATGTATATAAAAAATAACAGCGACATGCAATCCAACAATACCCACTAGTAGTCCACAAACCACGCCTAACGATTTATAAATACATGAGCTACATGAACATAATAAAATTCAGCACGAAAGTATTCCAATCACACTCAATAACGCATGCACCTGCCCCTTGGTGCAACTTACACACAACCACGCCTCTAATTCTTGCGTCGATCTAACACAAAAGCATTAAAAACATAAAAACAGCAAGTTACAAATATGTTCTAGTCTTCAAAATCAATTCTAAGGGGGTTCAAAGGGTCTGTTACCACACAACTGACTTCGTTTAAGTGTGGGTAACATATATCTAACTCGAACGAGCGTTGGTAACGTAGATCGAGCTTCAAATCGGTGTGGGTAACACAAAACCAGCTTCGAACAAGGGTGGGTCAATACCAATAGACGTCGGAAGAGATAATCATCAGTGTTGGTTCGTTTGTAACCAAGAAATAATGGCATCACGCTACTGTTCGGGCTGCGAATTCTATTGGTTGGTTGCCACAGGTGTTGGTTCACGTAGACC
>NW_019104671.1:85215-102012 GCF_001995035.1 Momordica charantia
ATTCGAATTCTGCAAAATGTGGACAGCAGCAGTTTCGTGATGTTTGGCGCTTACCCACACCCATTCGAAGCCTGATTTATGTTAGATCTGAGTTACCCACACTCAAACGAATTTGTTTTTGTGGTAACCGACCCTTTTAACCCTCCTTAGAATTGATTTTTATGACTGAAACTGTTTTTCTTAACAGGCTGTTTTTTTTTTTATTTGAATGCCTAGGTATTGAGTCAACACAAAATTTAGGAAGGTTGGGAGTGTGTAAGTAGTTGTTACTTGTGGGGATGTTTGTTCTTTCATGTATGAATTGTTATGTGTGTTTGTGTGCCTATGGGCATTGTTGCATGAGTGCTTGAGGTTGATAGTACTTTATAAATGTTGCTACTGATATAGTGATGACGAGTCTAAACATGTTGGATATGTTGGTTTATAACTTGTTGGTTATTTGGGGATTCATGATGTGTTATGGAAATTGTGATTTTTCATGTACTTTGGTTGGTTGTGCCTTTTAAAGATTGTCAGTTATGTTGTCGCCTACTTTGTTGTGTTTGAAAAACATACTAAACTTTTATGAGAAACCTGTTGTGTTAAAGCATGCTGAATATGTGCTGGTCATAGTGTTGGTTGCGTTTATTTTGTAAATTTACATGTTATGGTTATGGAAATATGTTGAATTGTGATAAGCAGAATATTGTTTCGTATGTCACATGCTGAATTTTTGTTGAGAATGGTTTGATGCATGAGGCATGACATAGAAAGCAAGTTGTAGAAGTTGTGTGCTAAAGTTGTTCTGTTGAAGTGAATGGGTGAGTATTGGGGCCAGGGGGCCGATACGTCACTAGTTCGGTACCGAGGCTTCGGGTGAAAATAGTCGATGATCAATACACCAAGATTTGGATAAAGATGAGTGTCGAGGCCTCAGGTAGAAATGGTCGAGGGTCGATGTAATGAGTCTAGTTGGTCGTCAGTATTACGGCCTTGGGTAGAAATGGTCAAGGGCCAATACGTTGCGAAGTCATCGAGGCCTCAGGTAAAATGGTCGAGGGTCGATGCAACAGTTCGAGGTATTGGATAAAATGGGAAATGGTCGAATGCCAAGCGCCGTAGAAAAGTGTTGAGGCTCTGGGTAAAATGGCCAGGGGTCGGCATGACTCGAAAGAGTAAGTCCTTGAGGAATAGGAAAGTTTCGATGGGACTAGTTGGTAGGCAAGTATTGAGGCCTTGGGTAAAACCGTCAAGGTCAATATGTTCCGAAGTCATCGAGGCCTTGGGTAAAATGGTCAAGGGTTGAATGCCAAGTGTTGTAGAGTAGTGTCGAAGCTTTGAGTGAAATGGTTAGAGGTTGACATGATTGAAAAGAGTAAGTCTTGGAGGAATAGGAAAGTTTAGAAATAGTTAGAGAACTCTAGAAGGTTTATGGTGTGGAACTTGGGTTTGGAATGTAGATGTATGTTTAAATCAAAATTGTGTTTCACCTATGTATATCATGTTGTTTTAATGAGCATGATAATTTGTTATCCATGTCGAACTTTCTGTGATAAGCATGTTGTTTATGCGTCACCCTTCAGATAAGTGCTACTTACTGGGTACCGTGGTTGTATTCATCCCTCTTTTTCCCTCCCGATTTGCAGGTAACCGGGTCATTCATGAGAATGGTGATGGCAAGAAAGAGGCTTGATCGGAAAGGCCTTCGAGTGCTGCGTGGTTAATTTTCTTTTGGATAGGATAGTTGGAGTTGCTCTTTATCTAGTTTAAGTTCGTTATTTTGTTAGAAGGTGGAATTTGTAAGTTTTTGCTTAAAGTTGTGGTTTATACTTAATAGTAAGATTTGTTGAGTTCTTGTTCCGAACGAGAGTAACTTTGTTCAAACTCAACTATGTTCTATGTTGTGGATTCTCTTTTCCTCGAAGAGTTTAAGTTTTGTTTAATTGTTGAATTGTGAGAATGAGTATTTTAAAGTTAATAAAGTGTTCGGTGCAATTGTAGAATAAATAGTAGCCTTGTTATCGTGAGGGTTGGAATCAGAGTAGTGCAGCAGAAGCGTGGTGAGATTTTTGTCACCGCTTGTTGTTGGTAGTAGTTTATTTCTCTTGTTTAAGTGGGATTTTTAGGTAGTTGTAGTAACCGTCCTCGTTTCGGATGTTGAAAATTCGAGATGTTACAGTTTTCCATGTTACGCTTCAGTAGAAAGGAGGGGTACATGAATGAACTGATACCACATCTGAATGAGAGGGATCTTGAGATCATGGAAGAATGATAAAGAAATGCTTAAAAGAATTGATAGTTACTACCTATAGACCAACAAGGTGCACCTTCTTTTTCGATGGCTCAACCGTAAGAATTCAAAAGTTAAGTGTGCTTGGCTTAGAGTAATCTTGGGTTGGGTGACCTCTTAGTTGCTTTACTAAGAAGCACGTCTCTCAGTAAAAAACAATATTATAATCCTTCTTTCGTATTTTAGCTCATTATCCCAACACCTCCTCTACTCGGGTTGTGCTGGAAAGATTTGTACCCATGCCCAGTCGTCCAACACTTGATACAAGTCTGCAGCTGGCTATTGGGTGGAGGCCGCTGCTGGGTTCAACTGATTATGTCAATCATGTTGCCCGTAGACCTGCAGATCGTTAGTCACAACCATTCGCTTGCGAAGTTCGATGGAGGGTTGCAACTAGATCGTTAATCTCTGCCTCCCTTCGTCAATGGTCGCCAAACGTGGGTGCTTTCCCTATGCTAGATCTTCCTGAAGTGTAGGGTCTTCTTTTCAGATGTGAGAAGTTTCTCCAAAAATTCCAACTCCGAATTGCAAAGCTATCAGCTCATCGTTCTTTAGCTCTGGTGGTGGGTTGTTGCGTATTTCTTCCAACACGTCTTCCACGTGATAGGTTCGATCTTCCTTCGAACAACCTTGATATGCTTCAAGTAACGCACATCATGCAATGGTGTGAATCGATGGAGAATGGGATCTCCACTTCAACATGTGGATTATCAAGTTTCATGAGGAATGAGAACAAATGGAAAATGAACTTCAAGGGATTATGAAGACACCAAACCCAAGAGCTCCAATTTATGAAGTATTTCGGGTTTGAGTCTTAAACTAATGTTTTGGATATCATGTATAATTTATTTAATAGGTTCTAGGCCCAAGAATGGGGTTTTATGCAGTTTAGAGGCTCATTTAGAGAAACCCTCTCATTGTGTATAACTTAGTTATGCTCTATTGTAACTACTTTAGTCTAGGCTTAGTTAAAGTCTTTTTACTTTTACTCTTAGGGAAAATCAAGTTACCTATTTATAGACTTCTTATTGTACATTTGAGAGGTTGGATGATTGATGAATGAAAACAGCTTTTGAGCTTTCCTCTTTGCTCTCAAAATCGTGAGCATTTGTGCATCTTGATCTAGTTGCACAAAACCCTTTGAAACATGCAAGTTTAGGTTGGTCATCAAACTTTTGGAGTGCTCAACTTTGGATCTAGAACAAGTTTTCTCTACCCAAAGCCATGACCTTCAAGGTAAGTCCCATATTGTTCCGCTTGGGTGATTCTTTATGTTCGTTTTAGGTGTTGCCGTGTGTGTTTAAGAGGTGCTTGTTCTTACAAGGGTTGCCTAAGCAAATTGTGGCAGGATGAGTACATCATTTGGTATATGTAACGCCCCAGATTTCAACAATGCTCTTGGGGTAACATTAACAAACTCCCTGTTCAACCCTCTCCTAAAAGGAAAGCATAAGGCAACAAATACAAGATAAATGGGGAGACCCATGCTTCAATCCAAACCTAAACATAAATTGTCTGCCGTCAGTGGGCTAATAAATTCATAAAGAATAGAAACTTCTATTTGGGCAACAAATCCAAGATAAATGGGCAATCCAAACAAGTGACGACAAAGGTTCAATTGGAAAGGAAACAAAATTCTACAACGCGTCAAAACAACAATAACTAGTCCACTAACAATAAGTCCCTACGCCTCCGACAATCAAACTACAAATCAACTAACCTAAGTAAGATCAAAGCAACCTAAATGGTCCTTCCTCGGTCAAGCCTCCTCCACTTCATCACCATGGCCAAGGACTCGGTCTGCACCTGAAAACAATAATTGCAGAGGGRCGTGAGTATATAAAATACTCCGTAAGTAGCCCTTACTAATTAAACACAAACAACATGCTTGACATCGCAACAAACATCACAATACTACAAATTGTAACGATCAACAATGGGGAATAACGGAAATCAATACACAGACATACATCCCAAGTATCAAGCCTCACAGAACTTCGACTGCAAGGCCTGTTGACCCCTAGCTTTTCCAATCTACTTCTAGCCCATCATATTATGTTATTCCTCCAAGTTTAACTCTTCGATTTGTATCGGCCCTTGACCTTTTATACCCAAGGCCCTGACACTCCTCTACAGAAGCTTGGCATTCGACTTTGACCCTTAGTCTCGAGGCCTGGAACTGTGCATCGACTCTTGACCTATTATACCCAAGGAATCGATGACTACTTGGTGTATTTGTACCCGGAGCCTCGACACCCAGTAGTGACGTAACATCCTCGACCACTTGCCCCGAAGCTGGTTCACTATGTATCCACCACTCATAACACGACAGACCCCAAATTCGGGTCACGATCCTATGCTAAAATCCGATCATAACATTCCAATTCCCCCACAGCATGTTTCCACATCAAAGTCATCCAACGGGATAATAATGGATTACAGAACACAATGACACACCATTTGACCTTGTTCAGCTCATTTCCACACTAAGTACTCCAACATAATAGCCCAAGCCAAGAGATAACATGAGTTACATATTCACAAGTCGTAAAAACAAGATCCTAGCATTTTATACACCATATGCAATACAATGGTAATAATTCTCGTGACTCAGGATACTCTCACACTTAGAAACTACGAGAAGAACACCCAACTAATCCATACAAGGTATTTCCACACTTTATATTATATACGATCACAACAGGAGTGTCAAAACATATATGAAAAATAAGTTTCGGCACTTTGTATAATGAAGAACTACGTCATAAACGTTCAAACATATCACAAACAGATTTTCCAACACATAACAACATGAAAAACCACATCAAGAATATCCCAACATCACATAACAATTTTTTTCAACACCTAATATCATGAAAAATCACATCATCTATTCTTAAAACAAACTTTCAGCAAGAACATAACCCATCAATAGCATCTATAAGACCTCAACCATGACAAACAATTTTTACATACATGAGATGCACAAAAATAAGATAGTTCGATTAGAACCATGTCAAAAGCACCTACTAACGCACACACCCGCCCCTTGGTGCTACTTACACAATAATACGCTCCTAAACCTTGCGTCGATTCAACACCTAGGCATCAAGAGATAAAAGACAGCAAATAAAAACAAGATTCCAGTAATAGAAATCTGTTATAAGGGGTTTCTTGAAAGGATCTTTACCACAACTGACTTTGTTTGAGAGTAGGTAACTTGGATCTAACTCAAACAAGCGTGGGGAACTTAGATCGAGCTTTGAACGGATATGGGTAGGCTCCAAACACTACGAAAACATTGCTATTTGCTTTTGGTAACAGTGAAAATGCTCCAAATCCGCCACTGATTCTGTTGGACAGTGTAGGAGGAACACAAGTCATCGAGTCTAGGTGGTAGGGGTCGTGGGTTACCGCTAATCGGTCGAAACATCGCCCAACTGCCGCTGGAAACACTAACTCACATTGAAGTCGTCGAACGGCTGCTCGTCGCTGTGCCGCCTGCTGCTGCTCGCTGATGACGGTGATGCGTAGCGGTGGGAAGAAGTCACCGACCGTCGGATTAGGCGTGGTGCTGCTGGGTAGTGAAAGAGAATGAAACATGAGGGGGAGGATTGGCGGCTCAATGTGTGAAGAAGAAGGATGAGAGGTTTCCAGAGTTTTCTTTTTTTTTCTTCTATGTTTCAAAATTAAAACCCAATTACCTAAATTTTGAAAAAGAAGCCCATGGGTTAAAAGAATTATAGTGTCTAAATTTCCAACAACACTAAATTTAAATGTTTCAAGTCCAATGACCTATGACAAAAGCCAAAAACAAGCACTTCATTAATTAAAATTATAAAACTCACAACAACCCATGAGAGCCCAAAATAAAACAAGGTAGACAAGTTAAGATAAATTAAAATAATTTTCTATTAAACTTCGAGGTTTGAGATTAATCTAACGTGAGTAACACGAGGCATTACAAGGACTTTGGCTCAAGATCGTACATATCCCCATCTATCCATCCATCTTTACTTACTTTCCAACGTTTCTTTCAAGCTCCAACCATTGCTTGCCAATCAGGAGGTGTTTGTGGAGGTGTTTGTTGAGCTTTTATGTTACTTCCTTTCTTGCATTGTGTTTCTATTTTCAGCTTGTTGTAGTTCAAGAGAAACAAAAAAAAGAGTATAAGAAGAAGAAGGAAAAAACAAAAAGAAGAAAACAGAAAAGAAAAAAAAAATGTTTGTTGTTGTGATTTTTCTGCACAAGTGTGATTTTTCTGCTACAAATTATATTGCTGGTAACTTTATGCTTTGATACTCAAATGACCTGAAATTTTGATTGTTTTAAAGCTGTTTGAGTCTAGTTTGATATACAAAATTTTTAGATAGTTTGGAGTTCATTTGGTCGGTAAAAACAAAAATGAACACAAAGAAGTTTGCAGCAAGAAGAAGAACATTTGCTACATCACCTTTTCCGTCACATTCAGCCACTCCAACGACCCTCTTTTGAATTTATCCATGAGTAAAGCTGGCTTTTCCTTAATCCCTCGTACCTTGTTGGCTTCCATACCAATTTTTAGACTAAAATTCAGATAGAAAGTACCCCAAATTCACTAAATAGTCCAACTGCTCCAAAACAGTGTACATCAATCTTGTTCAGTGAATCGAACTTATTTGTAGCATACCATAACCATCCTCCGTGAGTTTTGTTTCATATCCAATTTGTTAGGAACCTATCCCATCTAAGACCAACTCATGGCATTAAAAACGATAGACACTGTTCAGTCCCTTTTTCCAAAACAATGTTTCTTATGTTTTGACCTTATTACCTTTCAATGGAAATTTGTCCAAATCCATTGATCCAAACTGAGATGCAGCCCTACTAAGTGTTCATAGGCGTACTTTTATTTTTGAAATGGCACGAGCCATTTGCTCATGCCAATAGCTACAAGTTGGGTCATATGCTGAATTTCGTTGTTACTTTGATTCTATAAGTAGTTTATCTTCTTTCTTAAATTCGTCACGAACCAAAACTGATCTCTTTTTCAAACATTATGTACTTAAACTACACTTCATAAGCTTTCTAGATTTATTTTTTAATTTAAATTTGCACGAGTAGATTCTTCACACCGATGCTTTGAAGTTTGCCTCGATTCTGGAAAAGTTATGTTCAGTACTATTTGTATTATGTCTTATACTTGTCCTCTATTGTTGATTGTATTACTTATTATTGAATATTGTCTTTCTTTGTACTCAAACTTGTCTTTGGTTGATATGCGATTTGCTACAAGTAATCTAGCTCGGTGTTTCAAGGGAATTGCTTGCTTAAAGACAAGTTTTCACACTCACGGTTACCTTGCCATCTAAAAATTGTTGTGTGTATGTGAGTGAGAGACCTCCAACCCTAGAGTGCTAAGTATGAGTAAACCTTTGATTCTACGAGTGAATGAGAGAAGGAGGAATTGAATGGTGAGGTCCATCTTGGTTTTCTAACGTTCTTTTGCAGTAATGAATACTCAAAGATATTATGGACAAAGCAATCATGGGAGAATCCAAAAGAAGATCAACATGCCATCCACCACTTTGCGAGTTTCAAGCCTACACGTCCTAAGTTTTATGGAAGCACCAATCCAAAGGAATACCGCCACTGGGAGATAAAATTTAAAAGAACACTTCATAGCTATACAACTCTCTATCTCTTGTTTTGAAGATTTTGCTCTAGAATGGTGGAATTCTTTGATGTTGCATAAGTTTAGGAACCAATCGCCAAATGTTGCTTCATTGAATGAGCTCAAGCACATGAAGAAGTACTTTGTTCCTAAAATATTTCTCAAATTGCAAGCCATGAAGCAAGGAGGCAAGAGTGTGAAAGCATACTACCAAGAGATGTGTTTAATTATTGATGAGCTTCATAGTTGGGAAGATGAGGAGCTCAATATGAATCGGTTCTTTAATGGACTTAATGAAGAAATTTCTCAACAATTTCATGTTCAACCATGTGATACTTTGGAGGAAATGGCATA
The DNA here is from genome assembly GCF_001995035.1 of Momordica charantia. The sequence goes on from NW_019104671.1 coordinate 93,492, forward strand.
CATTGCCAAGAAGATTGAAAGAAAAATCCAAAGGATGTCTACAAGGTATGCTAATCCTAAACCATTCTCCAATGATAATACACATTTAGAAAAGGTTAGTTTGCCTTCACTTGTTAATTGATAATGAAAAAGAAATTATATGTGATACTAAGCATGCCAAATCGCTTCAATTGGATAGCCATGAAATGCATGATTGTATTCATAATGTAGAAATCGAAATAAGTGAGAACGAAAACAAGTTAGTTTGTGATTGAAAGCCTACCATTCCTACTTCTTTAGCTTGAAAAGCATTGCATACATGTGAGATGACTACTCATGCACTAGTCATGCATAGAGAACCATGTTTTGATACTTGTGATTTGAAATAGCATGGTAACACCAAAACTAATGAAATTTACACACTTGGTGATGCATGTCTAATTGAACCCATCTTGCATAAAAAATAATTTTTTTGGTGTTTGTGAGATATAAATGAATGACAATGACAATGACAAGAATAATAAATGAATGACAATGACAATGACAAGAATAATAAATGAATGACAATGACAAGAATAATAAACTTGACCTCTATATGAGTATTGTGTTTAGAGAACCAGTTTTTGAGAACACGTAAAAGGAATTCTGAAGTTAATTCTCTTGTCCGAGCTTTTTCACATCAAAGAATGTTTTCTAATGGGTGCACCCGAGCCTTATTTTCCTAGTTTCTCTTGTGAGTTTTTGCATGTAGTTAAAGTGCCTGCGAATGATATTCACAATGATCGAATGCTTGAGGTAAGATGCAAAGACAATGATAAAACAACCCATCATATTAACAAAAAAAAGCTACAATATTTCCCTCGAAATTATCTGATGTCAAGAGTGTAAAGTAATGAATTGAAAGTCTCGAACGTCAAACTCCAAAAGAAAGTCCAAAGTATCCAAGAATTAAATAAACAACTCACACCGATGGTTGTGGAAATACTTTTGGAGAGGAAGATTTTCAATGGAGATTGCTAAGGAAGGCCAAAAGCTAGACTATTATCTTCAGACGACTTCAAAGTTTCTCTACAAGGTGAGAATGTCATGATCCTTTTTATGAAGCTATTAATTTTATTCCTTTATTTGTAGGTGTCAAAGTTGGATTCGAGGACGAATCATTTTCAAGAGGAAGGGGATGATATGCTTCAACCAACGGACATTATGCAATGACGACCAACCGATGGAGAAAGGGATGTCCACTTCAACATGTGGATTATCAAGTTTCATTAGGAAGAAGAACAATTGGGGAAAGAAACTTCAAAGGAACGTGAAGACACCAAACCCAAGAGCTCCAATTTATAAAGTATTTAGGGTTCGAGACTTAAAGAAGTGTTTTCAAGTAATTAGTCTTGTAACCTTCTTTCGGACATCATGTAGAATTTATTTTAGAGACCCATTAAAAGAAACCTCCTCATTTTGCATAACTTAGTTATGCCCAATTCTAACTAGTTTAGTATAGGTTAACTTAAAGTATTTTTTTCCTTTTATTTTTAAGGAAAATCAAGTTACCTATTTATAGGCTTGTTCTTGTACATATGAGAGGTTAGATGATTGATAAATGAAAATAGCCCTTGAGCTTAACCATTTTAAATACGCAAGTTTAGGTTAATCATCAAACTTGTGAAGTGTTTCATTTTGGATCTATAACAAATTCTCTCTATCCTAGGCCTTGACCTTCAAGATAAGTCTCATCTTCTTCCCCTTGGGTGATTCTTTGTCTATGCACTAGGTGTTGTCGTGTGTGTTTAGGAGGTGCTTATTATTACAAGGGTTACTTAAGCCACTTGTTGTAGGGTTGAGTCATCAGGACTCCTCATGAGCCTGTGCAACCGCCTATTTTGTTCAAAGGTGGACGCCCCCCTCCTCGGGCCGTTTCGGGTTGTTGCTCTAGTGTTCCTTCGGGTACTGGATGCTTTTGTAGAACTGCCCTCATCATTGTTGTTTGGTGGATCGTTTGGTGCCATATTCCTGAAGAATGTGATCACAACTTTGTTATAACGTTCATAGAGACAACCCTAGATGTTCGTGCACGAAAATATCCATCCAATTAAACATGCTTATCCCTTCCATGAGTCGATAGACCAGCAAGATAGATGCGAGCATCCTTAGTTGTTTGACACAGGGCTACCCATTTTCCCTCATAACACATGATACTGGAGCTGCTTTCTGCATGAAAATTTCCATCAAACTTATCTTCCAGTCCCAGCCAAAGTTGAAACCAACCTTGCAATCAATGTTTTCCATCAGTGTTCTAGTCTAATATCCATAAAACTCAACTCCAGCAATTATCTTCTACAGAAATCTCAAATGCTGCCTCTAATTTGAACAATGGAATTGGGATAACACCTTTATGAAGATCAACCGCTAGAAAAATGTGGGTTGGACAACAATGGAGAAGGAACACATACAATCTCAAATACATTGTATTGATTAACAATGATAGCTTGATTACATCTTCATTACTGGGAATTATCATGGAAGAGGTACCTACCATGCTAGAAAACATTGACTCCTCACGGTAGGTACGGAATCCTCGGAGGAACAACTCTTTATTATGAGTAAAGAAAATGAACTTCTTCTAAATGAAGTCTTGTTTAGTATGAGGAAAACAAATCACAGTCTTAATGAATTTATCAAGTCATTCAAGGCTCTTTGTGACAAGTTGGGTAACGGCCCATATTTTGTATATGATATTTTAGTAGTTTAAATCCATAAACTAGAGAATTATTTTTTAAAAACTTTCTTTACAACATGATTTTTCTAATTTAGTCTTTTTTCATTCATTCTTATTTTTGAGAGAAAAAAAAAAGATAATGTTTACTAGGTAATTTTGGATTATATAAAGTAGATTAAGCAGAAAATAAAAAGGAAAGAAAGATAAAAAAAATAAAAAAACGAAGAAAATATGGGCTTGGCTTTAGAATTAGTTAAAAAATATATCACAAACTATTTCTTATATTATTAAGCTGTCATACATTTTTCCCTTTCTTATGTCTCAATTTTCCCCCTCGAAAAACTGTTTTATTTTCTCCTCCCTTGTGCACACGCATTCAATGTCAACCAATTACTCCTCCATGGTATGCCACGAATAAATTTTTGGTTTTGTGATCCTCATACCAAGTGTTGAATTTCTTCCAATTAAATTTTATTGTTTTTAATTTTAGTTATTTTTTTAGAAATTGATTTAGGTCGGGCCAGTAAATTTCATTGATTGAGCCAACATTTATTTTAGATCATTATTTAGGTAGGTGGCTCTGCTTTCAGAATGTCATAGGGCTAGGTTGCAAATTTTATATGATGTTTTGAATGGCTATATGATAAATGTTGTTTGTGAATTGAATGTTATGTGAAATTGTTGTGTTGCATTACATAATGTTTAATTATGGGATCTTATGCATGATACGGGATGTGAAAATGTTTTTCTAATATAAAAAGTTTGTGACAGCTACCCTTCTGCAATGCACAGACTATAACGAAATTGAAGACTTAGTTGGGTGAGACTTGGCTCTGCTAACTGGGTGCCAACTACCATCTGTTCGGGTTGAGTCTCTCAGGAAACCCCCTATGTACCATAATGGAGTTGGTATCATCTGTGTAGAACTTGATTAATTGCTCACATTGGCCAAAACGAAAGGAAAATGAAAAGGAAAATAATTTGACTGAATAAAGATTTAGTTAAGTCTAACTTGTTCGTGATACATGTTATGTACATGTTTGACCCTATTAGTTGAGTTACCTACTGAGTATTTTTAATATTCATCCATTTCCCCTAATTCTATATGGAATAAGAAAGATGTACAAGGTGTACGACGAAGATGTCTACTTTGTAATAAGAGTTATTTATTTCAATATTATGTTTTAGGTAAAACTATCTATGGGATCCCAAATAACGGTTTTTTTTTTATTTTATAAAGTTATACGATGAAAATGTATTTTGTTTTCTTTATTATTAGAAAATTGTAAACATTTTTTAATATTAAAAGCATGCATGTTGTAACTTCCATAAAAAGTTCGAGTCCCAAAAAGTCAGGTCGTTAGAGTTGGTATCATAGCCATTTACATGGTCTTTTAGGCTTGCTTAAATTTTAAGCATTAATGTGTTCACCATGGCCAGTCATGCAGATATCTTGTCATCATCAAATATCTTGTATTGTGATGAATAATACGTTTTACATTTAATGGTTGTGATGATAGACCAAGATGAACTATGTTGTGGTTATTATATTATGGCTCTACGTAAACGGGGTTCTGTGAGACATGGAGGATTAGGTAGAGGTGCAAATCCTGAGACAAGAGAGCCAATGGTAATTAATCAACCTAATGGTTAGATGGAGATTCCACCAGCAGTCAAACTCTTGGACAAACAAAGAATCCTCCAGTGGTTCAAACCCCCGGTCAGACGGAGAATCCACTAGTGGATCAAAGTTCTAGTCAGGTAGAGTATACTGTAGCATCCTTGATGACGGAAACCTTACAGATACTTGTTCAAACTGCTATCTCTAATCAAATGGATCAACTAACTAAAGATCAAGGGAGCGTGTTAATACAAGCTAAATATCTGTGAGATTTTAAGGAATACGACCCTCGCTCTTTTGATGGACTATCATAGATCCGAAGTTGGTAGAGGCTTGGTTGTCCTTGATAAATACTATCTTTCCTCATATGAGGCGTCCGGAGGAACAAAAAGTGCAGTGTGCTATCTTCATGCTAAAAAATGATGCCTTTTTATGGTAGGAGCTGCAGAGAGGTCTAAGGAGCTGCAGAGAGGTCTATCCATGTTAATGGAGTCCCGATCACATACTTGCAGTTTAAGGAGGCTTTCTGCCTACAATATTACCCAGTGATCACCCAGTTCAGGAATGAAGTAGAGTTTCTAAACCTGAAGCAATGTAATAGATCAGTGGAGGAATATGATAGAGAATTAAAAATTTGTCTCGTCTTGCCATTGAGCTAGTAGACACGAAGGCCAAGAAGTCCGAACAAGTCATCATGGGTCTGAAGGATGATATTCAAGGTTTCGTGGCAGCTCTCTCTCCACCAGATTATACTATGACACTTCAAGCAACTGCATTGATTAACAATCGTCCAACAAGTGAGCCCCAAGTGCTTTCGAGACTAGGATCCTCCTCGTGATAGAAAAGATAGTTTGAGACCAAACCTCTAGTTGCTATTGACTTGAGACCAAACCTCTAGTTGCTATATCTATTTGTAAGCAAATATAATTTCATTTTTCATCTTCGCGTTACTGTTGGCCACTATTTCGTGTATGCTTGCTTCTCTATTGACCCGAAAGGGCTTTTCGGTGCTGATTTGTTTTGCTTGTGATTATCGCTTTTCTATAGCTATAAGGATACTGAGGAATAGGGTCCCCTGATCATGCATATAGCTTGGGTTTATTGCTTGGCTATTTAGCAACGAGAGTTGTACTTACTCATGTTTGGGGTGTCTCGGAAGGAAACCAAGTCGGGCTGGGCACTAATAAATGTTAGATATGCTAGAGGATAGGTTGATAACTTGTGAAAGCATGCTAAATCTTCCCCGCCTTTTCCATATCTGTTATTTTCCTGTTATCGCTTTTTGTGTTACTGCTTTCTTGTGTTGACAGCTTCAATACCATCGTCCCTTGCAAGTTTCTGTCGTCCTGTTATTACTTTATTTTATTTCCCCTAGATAATATACATACGCAAACCTGCACATTTTTACTTGTTGGTATATGCTTTTATTGTTAAAATATAAACCAAAAATCCCTGTGGATACGACCTCATTATGTACTACAACCGGCGATTCGTGTATACTTGCACGTGTTGTCAACACAATTGTATGGACGCAACAAGTGTTTGGCGTCATTGTCGGGGATTTTTGCGATTTTATTTTAACATTGATATTTGTAGATACGGTGCTGAAGTGATTTTTCTTGTTTTCACATTTGTATTTTACTCTGTGTTTTTTCGAGGTGCATGAACGACCACAAAGGATTAGAATATATTATTGACCACAAAATATAGCGTACCTTCCGCAGAAATATACGAGAGTAGATGCGACAACAAGCGGCAGCCAACATGGACATAATGAATCCGCTAGTTCAGCCCAATGCGCTTATAAGACTGAATGTGAGGATAGATGAAATAGTAGATGGGGTTCCTGTCGCTACTAACCCTGATGTAGCAGTGCCCTCTCTCAACGCTGTACTTTTAGCAGACGACATCTACAGGAAAATTAGAGCATATGCAGCTCCAACATTTTACAATTTCAACCTAGTTATCACGGAGCCAGAAATTGAAGCTTCCAAATTTGAGCCGAAACCAATGATGTTTCAGATGCTCCAGACAGTGGGTCAGTTTCATGGACATGCTACAGAGGACCCGCATCAGCATTTGAAATTCTTTATGGGAGTCTGCAATTCATTCAAGGACGAAGGATTGAGCAAAGAAGTGCTGAGGCTTGAGCTATTTCCGTATTCACTTAGAGATGAAGCCAGAACATGGTTGGAGTCCCTTCCCTTCATAGTCTATTACAAGTTGGGATGACTTGGCTGAGAAGTTTTTGATGAAGTATTTCCCACCTAGCAAAAATGCTAAGTACTACGTTGAGATCAACAATTTTCAACAATTTGCTGGGGAATCAGTCAGTGAATCCTGTGAGCGTTTCAAGCGATTGTTGCAGAGATGTCCGCACCATGGGATGCCAAGATATATCCAAACCGAGACATATTATAAAGGTCTTGATGATGCCACACGCTTAGTAATTGATGCATCCGCAAATGGGACTTTGCTAGCAAAACCGTATGCTGAAGCATTTAATATTTTAGAATGAATATCGTCAAACAATCATTCATGGTCTCATCCTAGAGCTGTTCAAGGAAAATCAAGTAAGGGGCTAGTTGAGTCTGAATCATACACTGCATTGAATTCAAAGATTGAGAATCTGACAGACTTGGTAACGAGGAGTATGACGCAGCAAAGTTCAGCTGGAGCATCAGCTGGTAAGGCTAATGTCAATCAAAGTCGAGGGATTTCTTGTTCTTTCTGCGAGAAAGACCACCATTATAACAACTGCCCTGGAAATACGGAGTCAGTATACTATTTGGGGCGCCCGCAGATTAGAAACAACCTGTATTCAAACACGTACAATCCTGGTTAGAGTAATCACTCCAATTTTAGTTGGAGTGGCAATCAAGGAGGACACAATGCTGGAACATCCAATGCTCCAGCATTTTAGCAAAAGGTGAGTTATCCTCCTGGTTTTGCGAATCAAGGACAGATGGTAGCACAGAATCAATTAGAAGAATCATTTGCATCATTGGAAAAGATGATGAAGCAATACATGGCCAAAAATGACGCCACTGTGCAAAGCCAGGCTGCATCATTAAGGAACCTAAACTTGCAAGTAGGTCAGTTAGCGATGGATTTGAAGAGCATACCCGTTTGAGCATTGCCCAATGATACAGAAGTGCCGAAGAAAGGCGGTAAGGAACAATACAAGGCCCTCACTCTGCGAAGTGGGAAAGCATTACTCCCTGCACATCTAATTTCTCCAGCATTGATCAAGGAACCTACTCAAGTTGACCAAGGAGAAACTCAGTCAGAACAGGACAGTGAGACAGCCGAAATAGTTGTACCTACTTCACCAAAGTAGATAGCTGAACAACCAAAAGAGGTTCAGAACACATCCAATCAATCAGTTAATCCAGTAATTACTAGAGCACCTAAGACATGGTCTACACAGAACAGAGGGCCCGAGAAAAGAAACCAGGCAGAGCATGAAAATGCTTCAGCAGAGTACATACCAACGCCACCATATCCTAAACGGTTGCAGAAGAAAGAACAGAATGTTCAATTCAAGAAGTTTTTAAATGTCTTGAAGCAACTGCACGTGAACATACCGTTGGTGGAAGCTTTAGAGCAAATGCCAAATTATGTGAGGTTCCTGAAAAAGATCCTCACAAAGAAGAGAACGCTGGGAGAGTATGAGACTGTAGCAATGACTAAAGCTTGCAATACCATACTCACAAGCAAAATTCCTGAAAAGATGAAAGATCCTGGGAGCTTTACCATACCAGTTTCAATTGGGAGAGTATAAGAAGCGAAGGAAATGCTGAACCAGACCCGAGAAGCCAAAGCATTTTCAAGACAGAGCATATAAAAGCTGGAGCATATCGGTTCCAAAACATGAGTGTTCGTACAGTTAATTCAAAAATACGGGATTCACTTATGTCCGTACAATCTTCAGTCGGGTGCTCTAAAAACGGGACCTGATATTTAAAGGGTATGTTACCCTAGCCGACAGGCACGCAGATCCCAAGAGAGACAAAAATCGAGAGCTGAAAAGACCAAGGAACGGAATATACCAATTTTTGGGAGGAGAGCTGACACCAGAAAGGTGAAGTTCGCCTGCTGGAACGAGCTGACTACTTCTTCTTGTCTGTCATTTAGCTATTTTTCTCCTATGGGTTGTATTTCATCATCTACCATTTTATTTTCTTTACCCATTATAAAGTAAG
>NW_019104671.1:160631-178031 GCF_001995035.1 Momordica charantia
AATATGTAATATACTGCGTATATATTTGATATACAAAGTATATATAACATACTTTTCTCTCTCTCTCACGTTCTCCTTTATATTCACACTGTGAGTTCCATGTTCGGCCCTTGTCGCCTTGGGCGCGGCCTCCCTACGGAAGGTGTTTGCATGGTTCAATATCGAGGTGAATGGATATAGTATTCATAGTAAGTGGGAGAAGGACATGTGACAACACATCTTGCGGTCTCCGCTGTTGGTTTGCACCGTGAGGTTTCATACATAACCTGCGTGTCGTCTTAGAGCAACCATCCCTACGGAGGGTTCATGGTATGGAATCAAAACCAAAGCAAACTCTAGAAATTGATAAGGGTCTCTTAGATTTTGCTCCAATATTTTCCTTCCCTACGGCGGGATTATTGGGGCAGAGCTTTGAGGACCAAAAGTTATGGGTCACACTTACGGGAAAAGAGTACCTGTCTGCCTTACAGTGGCTGTTGCTCTAAATCACTGAAGCGTCGTTGCAAAATAATTTTCTTAGAGTGCTTAATTACTCTTGCTAAAATAGGATTGGGTTTAATGGCTAATGCATGAAACTAATATATGTTTGTTTTCACTTTCAGCATGTCTACTTTTATTGCACTCCTAGCCGCGGAAAAACTTAACGGCAAGAATTACAAACAATAGAAATCGAATCAAAACACTATTATCGTGACAGATGATCTTAAGTCGGTCTTGCAAGATGATTGTTCTCAAGCTCCTGCGCCTAACGCCATTGTGGCGGTGCGTAACGTCTATGACAGATGGATCAAGGCTAATGACAAGGCCAAGGTCTACATCTTGGCGAGCATATCTGATGTGCTTGCTAAGAAGCACGAGGACACGGTCACCGCTAAGAAGATCATGGATTTGCTGCAGAGCATGTTTGGACAACCGTCCTCACAGGCTCGACATGAAGCCCTTAAGTTCATTTACAACACCCGCTGATGGTCATTTACAACCGTCCTCACTCGCTGCAGAGCATGTTTGGGCTCCTCAGTGCGAGAACACGTTCTCAACCTGATGGTCCACTTCAACGTGGCAGAATCTGGTCAGCTTCATTCTGGAATCTCTTCCAAAGAGTTTCCTGCCATTCCGCAGCAATGCGGTTATGAATAAGCTGGAGTACACTCTTACCACGCTCTTAAATGAGCTACAGACTTACTAGTCTCTTATGAAAAGTAAGGGACAGGAAGGGGAGGCAAACGTTGCCACCTCGAAAAAGTTCCATCGAGGTTCGACCTCTAGAGCCAAGTTTGTGCCATCCTATTCTGGAAGTAAGAGTTTCAAGAAGAAGAAGACCACTGGTAAGGGGCCTAGACCTGACCCCACTGCTGCCACTGCCAAGAAAGGCAAGGCTAAGGTTGCAGAGAAAGGAAAATGTTTTCACTGCAACATGGACGAGCATTGGAAGTGCAACTGCCAGAAATACTTGGCTGAAAAGAAGAAAGCCAGCGAAGGTAAATATGATTTACTTGTTTTGGAAACATGTTTAGTGGAGAACGATGACTCCACCTGGATATTGGATTCAGGAGCCACTAATCATGTTTGTTCTTCGTTTCAGGGAATTAGTTCCTGGAGGCAGCTTGACGCTTGAGAGATGACTCTCAAGGTCGGAACGGGAGAGGTCGTCTCAGCTGTGACGGTAGGAGAGCTCAAGTTGTTTACAAACAAGAATATTTATATATTATTAGATAATGTGTACGTAGTTCATAAAATGAAAAGGAACTTACTTTTAGTTTCTTGTTTGTTAGAACATTTATATTCCATTTCTTTTAATTTAAATGAAGTGTTTATTTCAAGAAATGGTGTCAATATTTCTTCTGCCTTGCTTGAAAATAACTTGTATGTGCTAAGACCAACCACAACTAAAGTAGTTTTAAATATTGAGTTGTTTAAAAATGCTAAAACTCAAAATAAAAGGCAAAAAGTTTCTCACAAAGAAAATACCCATCTTTGGCACTAAAGATTAGATCACATTAATCTCAATAGAATTGAGAGGTTGGTAAAGAATGGCACTCTAAGTGAGTTAGAAGACGATTCTTTACCACCATGTGATCTTGTCTTGAAGGCAAGATGACTAAAAGACCTTTTACTGGAAAATGTTATAGAGCCAAAGAGCCCTTAGAACTTATACATTTAGACCTTTGTGGTCCAATGAATGTTAAAGTTCGAGGAGGGTATGAATACTTCATCTGTTTTATAGATGATTATTCAAGATATGGTTATTTATACCTAATGCAACATAAGTCTGAAGCCCTTGAAAAGTTCAAGGAGTACAAGACTGAAGTTGAAAATCAATTAGGTAAAACCATTAAAACACTTCGATACGATCGGGGTGGAGAGTATATGGACTTGAGATTTCAGGACTATATGATAGAACATGGAATCACGTCCCAACTCTTAGCCCCTGGTACACCTCAATAAAACAGTGTATCAGAAAGGAGAAACAGAACCCTGTTAGAAATGGTTCGATCAATAATGAGCTATGCTTAGTTGCCTAACTCGTTTTCCGGTTACGCATTGGAGACTGCGGTTTACATTTTGAACATAGTTCCATCAAAGAGTGTTTCTAAAACACCCTTTGAGATATGGAAGGGTCGTAAAGCTAATTTACGTCACATCCGCATTTGGAGATGCCCGGCACATGTGCTCACGACTAACCCAAAGAAACTGGAGTCTTGTTCAAAAGTATGCCTATTCGTAGGTTACGCTAAAGACATGAGGGGTGGTCTATTCTTCGACCCTCAAGAAAACAGAGTGTTTGTATAGACAAATGCCACTTTCGTGGAAGAATACCACATTCGAGATCATAAACCACGGAGTAAGGTACTGATTAACGAGATTTCCGAGGAGGCTACAAACACGTCAACAAGAGTTGTTGATCAAACTGGCATTACAACAAGAGTTGTTGATGAAGCCAGTGTATCACATCAGTCACATCCACCTCAAGTATTGAGGGTGCTTCGACGTAATGGGAGAATTGTGTCACAACCTGACCGCTACATGGGTTTAACTGAAACCCAAGTTGTCATACCTGATGACGGCGTCGAGGATCCATTGACCTACAAAAAGGCAATGGAAGATATTGACAAGGACAAATTGGTCAAAGCAATGGATGTGTAAATGGAGTTGATGTACTTTAACTCCGTTTGGGAACATGTAGATCAACCTAACGGGGTAAAACCCATAGGGTGCAAATGGATCTATAAGCAAAAACGAGATGCCGAAGGAAAGGTACAGACCTATAAGGCGAGACTTGTGGCAAAAGGCTACACACAAAGGGAAGGGGTGGACAATGAAGAAACCTTCTCCCCTATAGCTATGCTTAAGTCCATCAGAATACTTTTGTCCATTGCCACATATTATGACTATGAGATATGGCAAATGGACGTCAAGACTGCCTTTCTGAATGGCAATCTTGAAGAAAGTATTTATATGTCTCAACCCGAAGCGTTCATAGCACAAGGTCAAGAACAAAAGGTTTGCAAGCTTAAACGGTCAATTTATGAACTGAAACAAGCATCTCGATCTTGGAACATAAGGTTTGATACTGTGATCAAATCTTATGGTTTTGATCAAAACGTTGATGAGGCTTGTGTATACAAGAAGATCGCCAACAACACTGTAGCCTTCTTAGTGTTCTATGTGGATGATATTCTACTCAATAGGAATGATGTAGGATACCTCACTGACATAAAGAAGTGGCTAGCGACTGAGTTCCAAATTCAGTATGTTCTTGGCATCCAAATTCTAAGGGATCGGAAGAACAAAACGCTAGCCCTGTCTCAAGCAACTTATATCGACAAGATGCTTGTTCGATATTCGATGCATAATTCGAAGAAAGGCTTATTGCCCTTCAGACATGGAATTCATCTGTCTAAGGAATAATGTCCTAAGACACCTCAAGAAGTTGAAAATATGAGACGTATACCCTATGCTTTAGTAGTGGGCAATATGATGTACGCTATTTTGTACACTAGGTTTGACATTTGCTATGTGGTTGGGATGGTCAGTAGGAATCAATCCAACCTAGAATATGATCACTGGACTGGTCTTAAAAAAATCCTCAAGTATCTGATAGCGCACTTTGTGAGCTACATTTCATAAGATTTATATTCAAATTATTTTGCAGAAATAAAGTATCGGGAGGAAACGAGACATATTTGGATCAAAATGAGAGAACAATTGGAATCAAAGTGACCAAGATGAAATAACAACAAGATTTGAAGCTAATAACCCGAGGAGATAGTGCCACGGCGCTAGCCTAGAGCTCCACAGTGCTCCGAAGTTTAAATTTCGCGTTTGTGAATAGTGTAGTGCCATGACCCTGTATATAGCCCACGGTGCTGCCGCGACAACTTTTTATAAAAATGGGGTTGTGCAGCCGCCGTAAGGAAGGACTTTGGGAGACGTTTTTTGGCAGTTTGCCTTTTTGGCCAATTTGGAAGCAAAAGGAGACCATTGGAGAGCTTAGGAAAGTGATTTTCAAGGCTCGGGATCATGAAGGTCGCTCCGGGAACGGACGATTGACACGTCGAACATAGTTTCTTCTCCTTTCTCTTGATTTTTCTAGATTTGTTATGGATTTCTCATTGTGATTTTATTGTTTTCCATTGAGTATGAGAAGCTAAACCTCTCATCTTAGGGATTGATGTAGCCATTGAACTTTATGCATTGATTGTTTAGTTTTCTTGGTTGAATGTTCATGAATGTTCTATTTATGCTTCTCTACGGTTAATGCCTTGAATCTACTAGCCATATATTGATTGATTGTAGACTTGAAATCTTACGCTTGGGAGAGGTGGTTTAGAATTAGATTGGGATGCATAACTAAATGGGTTTTAAGATCGGGAGATTTAGAAGTTCTTTAGAGATGGTTAAAAGACTTGTTCAATAAAGCCTTTACTTATTATAGAAACTGGATAGGGATATTGGTTTCATAATTGGCAAGKATATTTAGCTCGCGCTCGGGAGAGGCAGTTGAGAATTGAGAGTTATTGGCCTATAGAATTAATAATTCGTTCAATCTTGATTAATTAAGTAGTTGGTTCATAGATTCAATAGGTGAAATCAATTCCCTAGGACCTTTCTCCGCATTGTTTTTGTCTTTGTTATTGCATGTTTATTTCGTTTGATTATATTCTCCAATCTAGAAAAATTGATTTTCAAGGCTCGAGATCATGGAGGTCGCTTCGGGGACAGACGATTGACAGGCCGAACATAGTTTCTTCTCCTTTCTCTTGATTTTTCTAGATTTGTTATGGACTTCTCATTGTGATTTTATTGTTCTCCATTGAATATGAGAAGCTAAACCTCTCATCTTAGGGATTGATGTAGCCATTGTACTTTATGCATTGATTTTTTAGTTTTCTTGGTTGAATGTTCATGAATGTTCTATTTATGCTTTTTTATGCTTAATGCCTTGAACCTACTGGCCATAGATTGATTGATTTTAGACTTGAATTCTTATGCTCGGGAGAGGTGGTTTAGAGTTAGAACTAGGATGCATAACTAAAGGGGTTTTAAGATCGGGAGATTTAGAAGTTCTTTAGAGGTGGTTAAAAGACTTGGTCAATAAAGCGTTTACTTGTTATAGAAACTAGATAGGGATATTGGTTTCATAATTGGTAAGAAGATTTAGCTCGCGCTCGGGAGAGGCAGTTGAGATTTGAGAGTTCTTGACCTATAGAATTAATAATTCGTTCAATCGTGATTAATTAAGTAGTTGGTTCATAGATTCAATAGGTGAAATCAATTCCATATGACCTTTCTCCCCATTGTTTTTATCTTTGTTATTGCATGTGTATTTCATTCGATTATATTCTCCAATTTGATTTTGATTCTCTAAATAAAATTGAGCGATTGTATCTGTGGTACTTGAGTGATCTAGAAACCCAATCTAGAGGACGATATCGGTATTTGACCTACCACTTTATTAAAGCTTGACCCGTACACTTGCGGTAAACAATTTCTGCTACAAGTTTTTGGCACCGTTGTCGGGCATTGGCAATTTTTTTTCTTCTGTTTTGTATATAGTTTTTGTATCTTGATTTTTTTCCCTTTATCTTGAATTTTTTTATTTTTTTTAATTTTTGTGTATTGTTTTCCTTGTTGGTTGATTGAGTGATGTATGCCTTTATGTGAATCATGTCTTTTTATAATTACAAGTGGCCTTATGAGGAGTCTTTGACCACCCAAGGGCCACCATCATCATTTAATTCTTATTCTTCAATTTACCCCTCTTATGACTATGAGAATTCTTATGTTAATTATGGGTGTTTTCACGAAAGTCAAGTGCCTAATTATTATCATTCTGATTATATGAGATATGAAAATTATTTGTGTTGTGACAATGAAGGTACTTGGAGCCAAAATTATCCCAACCAGCGTGAGGAAAATTCGTCCCTTGAAGATTTATTGCGAGAATATATATTGGAATGTAGAATTAAAAATCTTTGTGCAGAAGAATCAGAAAGGATGAATAGGATAGAAGTCAAAGTTGATAGGATGGAGGCCAGAATTGAAGAAAATGGAGCTGCTATAGAGCGTTTGGAAATACAACTTAGCAAGATAGTTGATTCAATTAAAGCCCTTCATGAGCAAAAATTTTTCCATACCACTGAGGCAAAAACTTGTAAAGTTGTATGCGTTGATAGTGGGGATGAGTTGGAGAACTTTGAGCAGGCAGAAACCCGTGAAGCTATTTGCATTGACAAGGAGATTGAGTTGGAAATTTTTGAGCAAAATTAGAGAGTACAGTTTTGTGAGATAGAGAAAGAACACGAGCCTAATTTGGAAGAAGAATTTCAAGTGATAAAGGAAGAGGCTGAAAAACCTACTCCTATTTTATCTTTTGAAAATTCTCTTAATTCACATCTTTTCTTTCTTTATCCTGAAGAGTCTTGTAAATATTATGTTGATTTATTTTTCTTTAACCTTCCTAATTTATATTATAACATTTTCTCTCTTTCAGGTGCCCATGAAAAGAAAATGAGCCTACTAGAGCTAGTAGGATACATCGATTCAAGGAAGAAGAGACCAAAGAAAATTGAGGAGTTTATACACCTTAAGAAAAATAAAATAAAAGACAGCCACGTCTACCTACAGACGTTAAATAAAGCGCTTTTTGGGAGACAACCCAAAGTTTTTTTTTTAGTTTGTTTATGTTTTTATGTTATCTTAGTTTCTTTAGATTTATTTTTTTCTCATTACTTTTTGTGTTTCATATAGGCTTCATGTAGATTTTGGCAGCGTGTCTAAACGTCTTGGCGCTATGCAATATTGATATTAAATTCAAGGCAGTATTGTTTTTTTCCCTTTTCATTTTCTTCGTCCTTGTTGTCTACTCCATTCGTATATTTTTGTTACATTGAGGACAATGTAATTTTTATGTTTGGGGGGATTTGCTATATTTTTGTTTGATTAAGGACAACTTATTATCTTAATGGATGTTATGTTGCATGTTTGTTGTGCTATTTCTACCTTTCAATGTAATCGTTAAGTTTGGGGGTGAAGATTTTTATCATCTTTTTCATGCTTTTGACTCAGTATGTATCGTGATTCATATGTGCTGATTTCTCCTTTCGAAACTTTGAATCTTGATTGATACCCTTAAATACTTTGTAAGTTATGAACGCATCTTGGGTTTGATTTCTTATGCATGAAGGAGATAAACATGATTGATTTTGTTTTATAAATTAAATGATGGTATCTCATTGATTTCTTGGTTGAAAAATGCATTTGACTTGATAGTACAGTTATACATACCTAGTGAGCTTTTGAGCCTTAGAGCAATCCATTACATCTTGCTCATTTTTATTCTTGTGTGTGATCAAACTTGACATATTTAGTCTAGAACTTGCTTGTGAATGCATTTTGTGACCACTTGTTTGGATTGATGTCTTAATATGATAAGGGAAATTTAGGCTTACCCACAATTTGAGACTTCTAAAGAACCTACCTTGTTATATTTTCCTTTAGAGAGCCATATTTGAGCCTAATTTCCCATTCTTTTTCTTGGATCGAACACATTTATTAACCATGAGGCCTGTTTCAAATATTATCCTCCATATTTTTTTTTTACCAATGTCAAGAAAAGGAGCAAAAGTTGCATGACCTAACTTGTTTTGGTTCAAGCAAAATTTGTAAGCTAAAAAAGAAAAAAAAAAAGGAAGAAGAAGAAAGAAAAAAAAAGAGAAAAATGGTTGAAAAGAAAATGTGAAAAAAAGTGTATATAAGGGTATATTATTCTTTGTTGAGTGTTGGACAAATTCATGATTTACTAGAAAAAAAAAGATTATAACTAGTTATAAGATCAGATAAGGTCGAGAAATCATCTGGAGAAATATCTTTCAAGCAGCAATAAATTATTGTATTTCTCAAGGAGTATTAGTGTTTGATGGTGCATTGTATTCATTGTTCATTGGCTTCAGTACGTTATGTAGTTAGCATGCAACCTAATATCTCATTTGTCTTGATTTTGAGCCTCTTAAATTCCTTTTATCTCACCCTTACCTAAGCCCCGGTACAACCATTATTAAAGTCCCTTTGATTTTTACATTCAATTCATCTTTAAGTGGGGAGATTTGATTCATTTGCAAGCCTATGGTAATAACATGCTTTGTTTTTATTTTGAGAGTAAAAACACCCTAAAACCACTTTGAGAGATTTGAGTGAAAGTCCGTGAGGGTGTTAAGTCTTTGCATTTGCTTTCAATGAATTAATGAGATGCTTGAGTTTTTTTAAAAAATTATATCCTACCATTGCTTATTCTCTTGATTGTCATTTTGATTCATCTCATAAATGTGTGATTGACTTTACTTGTATTTTTGGTTCTTGAGAAAGATGAAAGGGGATTAGAAATGAGATTTTAGTATGTTGAGTTAAGATATAATTGAGGATAAGCATGATTTAGGTGGGGGAGAATTTGATAAGATGATATTTACACCCTTTAACTTTTCTGTATTATGTATGAGATCATTGGATATATAGTAGTAATGTTTGCTCGAGGACAAGCAAAAAAACTAAGTTTGGGGGTATTTGATAGCACACTTTGTGAGCTACATTTCATGAGATTTATATTGAAATTATTTGTTTGTTTTCGTTTCTTCATGACTAATTTAAGCACATAAGATATATTTTGCAGGAATAAAGCATCGGGAGGAAACGAGACATATTTGGATCAAAATGAGAGAACAATCGGAATCAAAGTGACCAAGATGGAATAACAACAAGATTTGGAGCTAAAAACCCGAGGAGATAGCGCCACGGCGCTAGCCTAGTGCTCTGCGGTGCTCCGAAGTTTAAATTTCGCGTTTGTGAATAGTGTAGAGACATTGCCTTGTATATAGCGCCACGGTGCTACCGCGACAACTTTTTATAAAAATAGGGTTGTGCAGCCGCCGCAAGAGGGGAGTTTGGGATAGGTTTTTTTGCAGTTTGCCTTTTTGGCCAATTTGGAAGCAAAAGGAGACCATTGGAGAGCTTAGGAAAGTGATTTTCAAGGCTCGGGATTGTGGAGGTCGCTTCGGGGACGGACGATTGACAAGCCGAACATAATTTCTTCTCCTTTCTCTTGATTTTTCTAGATTTGTTATGGACTTCTCGTTGTGATTTTATTGTTTTCCATTGAATATGAGAAGCTAAACCTCTCATTTTAGTGATTGATGTAGCCATTGAACTTTATGCATTCATTGTTTAGTTTTCTTGGTTGAATGTTTATGAATGTTCTATTTATGCTTCTCTATACTTAATGCCTTAAATCTACTGGCCATAGATTGATTGATTTTAGACTTGAAATCTTACGCTCGGGAGAGGTGGTTTAGAGTTAGAACTGGGATGCATAACTAAAGGGGTTTTAAGATCGGGAGATTTAGAAGTTCTTTAGAGGTCGTTAAAAGACTTGTTCAATAAAGCCTTTACTTGTTATAGAAACTAGATAGAGATATTGGTTTCATAATTGGTAAGAAGATTTAGCTCGCGCTCGGGAGAGGCAGTTGAGATTTGAGAGTTCTTGGCCTATAGAATTAATAATTCGTTCAATCTTGATTAATTAAGTAGTTGTTCATAGATTCAATAGGTGAAATCAATTCCCTAGGACCCTTCTCCCCATTGTTTTTATCTTTGTTATTGCATGTTTATTTCCTTTGATTATATTCTCCAATATTATGTTGATTCTCTAAATAAAATTGAGCGATTGTATCTGTGGTACTTGAGTGATCTAGAAACGCAATCCAGAGGACGATATCGGTATTTGACTTACCACTTTATTAAAGCTTGACCCGTACACTTGCGGTAAGCAATTTCTGCTCCAGTATCTTAGGAGAATGAGGGACTACAAGCTTGTATATGGCTCTAAGGATTAGATCTTTACAGGATACACTGACTCTGACTTCCAAACCGACAAGGATTCAAGGAAATCCACGTCAGGGTCAGTATTCACTCTTAACGGAGGAGCAATAGTTTGGCGAAGCATCAAACAAGGATGCATCACTAACTCCACCATGGAGGCTGAGTATTTTGCTGCGTGTGAAGCAGCAAAGGAGGCGGTTTGGCTTAGAAAGTTCTTGACAGATTTGGAAGTCGTTCCAAACATGAACTTGCCCATCACAGTTTATTGTGGTAACAGTGGTGCTGTGGCAAATTCTAAAGAACCTCGAAGCCACAAGAAAGCCAAACACATCGAAAGGAAGTACCACCTTATACAGGATATAGTGCAACGAGGATATGTGATCATCACAAAGATCGCTTTGGAGCACAATATTGTTGATCCTCTTACGAAGGCACTCACTGCTAAAGTGTTTAAGGGCCATCTAGAAAGTCTAGGTCTACGAGCTTTGTACGATTAGTCTAGGGCAAGTGGGAGAAATGTAATGGGTATAATGTATGCCCTAGTTTATTGTATTTTCCCTTTGCCTTATGATAATGTACACCCCACTCGAGTTTAGTTCAAGTGGGAGTTTGTTGGGTGTGTTCCCATAAACTCGTAGTTTGTATTTATGTAGAATCAAATGTATATTCAATAAATTTGTTGTTGAATTTATAGCATTGCATTGTCCAAAATCCAATAAACTAAACATCCACGGTTATTATCATGTAACCAGGACAATATATATACTGGGTATATATTTGATATACTGGGTATATATTTGATATACTGGGCATATAATTGATATACCCCTAATATACGAGGTATATATTTGATATACCCCTGATATACAAGTGGATAATGTCTCGTGAATAACCTAAAGGGTTTATAGTATGTGGATAAGGTTGGGTACCTTATCCTGACAACACTATGGATACGGCATACTCTGTAAATGTTACAGACAACTCGATGCAGGTCGTTCGTGTGGAGACATGCGAGTGGAGGTACCTATACAATGAGTTTGTATAAGACCGGACTGCGAAATAACCAATCTTTAGATGTAACGCCGTTGACTAACAGATTGTTATTTCATAGGATGACCAGAAAACTCATTCTCAATCCTGAGTGAGTTATGGACTCCTGCCCGTGAGGGCTCGTCCTTTCATCTGTATTGGTGAGAGTGGCCCGAGTAGCCGACTCCAGCTCGTGAGGGCTCGTCCTACCATTCTAGGGACGAGACCAAGTGGGGAGATGGGAACATAACTTCACAAGATGGAATTCACTCATCCCCGACTTTAGGGGAGTAGATGAGTGTTCTCTTAATTACTGACTCTGAGACTTGAACAAGGGGCCCCACCCTCTCACTGGCCCAAGAGGGACTTCCGGTTATTGGTCGGACCATAACCGGGTTGTTCATTAGAGGAGCAGTGGTATTTAAGGAGCAAGATGTAACTCAATGGTAAAATGGTAATTTGACCCAGCTTGAGTTACGAGCGCTCGTGAAAGATTGACTTGTCATTAATGGTCATATATCCGTGGACACCAAAATATTCTGCAGTGTGAAAAGTGCAACTGCGGGTCTTTAATGGAGTGACCCGTAGTTAACGAATGTTTATTAACTCGGTCAATGACTTTGACCGATTAATCTCGTATCGTTGGAGCTTCTGATCTGTAGGTCCATTAGGTCCCCTTGCTAGCTGTTAGGGTTGACTTTTTACTGCAGAAACATGTGTCGGTAGCCCTGTTTGACCACGTTTTTTACCCATTTCCCATTATTATTTGCCAAAAAGGACCACATATTCTTAAAGTAGAACATACATAGATTATTTATTCATAAAAGTCAAACTATGGTACTTTAGAAAAAATATGAGATAAATGCGGTCAAAGTTGGAAGAAAATAACAGAATTCTGTCTTTTACACAATTGCGCCTGGCGCATTTTTGGAGGGCAATTTGTCAAAACGCACGTTTTGATTAATTAAGGGCAAGGAGGACATTTTCCACATGTTCAAAACGGTGAGTCCAAGTCCAAGTGAGGTGGTTAGGTGAATCTCAACCCTTTTCCACCTAAAATGGAGGGGAGTTTCAACCAACCTATGGTGCTATAAAAAGAAGTCATCCATCCCTCAGCAAATCATCCCTTCCAAGCTTCATTTCATCTTCTATTAGATGCTCTCTAGTTGTAGAACACGTTTTTAGGGTTTATGTTTATGTTCTAGTTGTTCATTTCGTTGTTTTTCACGCATTTACCTTTCGTAGTGCTTTTAATTCAAGTTCTTACTTCCGTTCTTTGTTCATTCTGTTCTTTTAAAGTTCTTTATCGAGTTTCAACTCCCCTCACGCTCGAGAGAGAAGAGGGTTAAGCTAGAACTCCTTGTACGGCTCGTTTATTCATTTAAATTCAATGAAAAATACTTTCTTTATGTTTTCGTGCATTTAATTTCATTTAATTATGTTCTAAATTAGTTATCAACCTCCTTGTGGAATGCCTTAGTCAAAAGATTTGATTTTCAACACGCTCGGGATTTTGGCCAGATTGCGCCTAACACATTTTTGGGTTGGTTTCTAAAAACTTCTCTTTAAGTCTTTTTTCCATTTGGCTAGTGGAAACTTGATTTGTACACTAAAGCCCGACCTTGGGAAAGGTGAGTTAGGTAAAATAATAGGAAACCAATATGGGATGTGACTTACGAATAAGCGCATAAAACATGGTCCTAGGAATAGGCCCTCTGACCCATAATGCAAATGAGTTGGTAGATATTCTCTAGGATTGTAATGACACATAGGAATATGATTGTAGGTTACCCTAGTCTCTGCAGCAACCAAAAGCGGTAGTGAAAGAGTGGAACTCAAATCCCAAGAAAAGTCAGGAATTGCGCCTGGTGCATTTTCCCAACATAGTGTGTTTTCCATGTTTTGCATCAAAACTAAGGTAGGAGACAAGGAGGTTGAGTTTCATTAAATTGCCTTATAGTTAAAACCCCAAACAACAACATTTCACCATTATTTTATTCCTAAATCACAATTGCATATTTGAATTATTTCACTCATTACTTGAAAAGCAACAAGTCCCTAAGGATTCAACCTTGGATTACTTCTGAGTATTACTTGTGACCGTGTGCGCTTGCATGAGTCTCTAATCCTTTTAAAGGTAGAGAAAATCCCAACACTAGCTCATAACGGGTAAAACGAGGATCAAGTTTTTAGAAGAATTTGAAATGTTCAAATTACTTAAGGGATTATATGCATATTGATATATAGTTAAATATAATTTAGAACTATATATTATGACAGATATTATTTGAATGAGATTTTAATAAAATTAATATTAATAAGATTCATATTAAAACTATAGGTTAAAAATAATGTGCATAAGATGTACATTACAAGTATAGGTTATATGAGAGAAATGATTTAGAATATGATTCAAATTTTGTAATAAATAATTAAGTGTTAATTATTTATTTTATTTATATATATATGTTAATTAATTGTTAATTAGATTCATAATTAATTATTATTTATTAATTAATATGATTAATTAATAAATTATATATATATATATATTAATATTAATTATTATATATTAATTATTAATTAATTCATAATTGATATTTAACTCCCCTGCATTTTAGCAGGGGAGTGGGGAGTTTTATGACGTGGGGTAACTCCCCACGTCATAAGGTGGTTTTTGTGTTTGCAGAAAGGTTTAGCTTAGTACATAATAAAAGAATCTCCCATGCATTTTTCCTCTGCATCTTAAATCTCTCTCAATTTCCCCTCTCGTTCCAAAGAAACACTCCCATAAGTGAGTTCTCGGTACCCAGAGGATAGCACGGAAGATCATTCGGTGGTGTTCGTTGGTTAATCCATTGAAGAAAAGTTCTTCAAGGGTAAAACAACTTTTCCCTTGTATTTCATCTTTGAATGTTTGGTTTTGTTTCTCAAAAACTCATGAACGATGATCCTCTTCCGCTCCGGGATTCACATCCCATCGTGGCAGTGCAGGTTAAGTGGGGAAACCAGGAGAGGTGTAGTTTTCCTTGAATTTTTTAGCAGTGCGCCTAGCTCTTCATTGGTTACTCCACGAAACGTTCGGATGGTGCCTCCATCCAAGGTTGTAGGTGTTTGAATAAGGATTGAAATTTCCCATGGCCCATTTACCTACATTGCAAACAGACGTTGGATTAGCTGGACAGTTTTCATACAAGTGGTTATCACCACAATAAATACAAGATATATCAAAAATTTGTAAAATATGAGAGAGTTCAAGAACCGCCGCTGAAGTAGCGGTTTTGTTAGCCTTCTCCATTATCAATTGTTTCAACATCTGATTCATAGCCGCCATTTGAGCTTGCATAAAAGATGTCGTGTCTAACTCGAAAGTTCTTGCTGATGCTTGTTTCTTGGGCAATGACCTTCCTACTTCTCCTTGGTCATTAATGTTTGTCATCTAGTTCAAAATATCGACAATCTCATTAACTTACTTCTCAAATAATGAGCCATTGGTTGCGGTGTTCAACATCATTCTCAATGGACGATCCAAGGCTCTATAAAATTACTCGATATGCACACATGTAAGCAATCCATGACTCGGGAATCTCTAAGTAACTCTTTGAAATGCTGCCAAGCTTCTTGAACAGATTCGTTCTCCTGTTGCCGAAAGGACACAATGCTTTCTCAAAGGTCTGCCTTCTTGGTCAAAGTATGGTACTTTGCCAATAATTTATCCATCAATTCCACCCAAGTAGTCATAGAATCTAGTTCTAACGTATTTAGCCAAGTCCTTCCATTATCCCTGGGAGAAGAAGTGTAACGCCCCCGAATTTCACTACGTATAACGGGATAACGTCACTATAATATCTTTCCACCCCCCTCCCATTAAAGATAACATAAAGTGTAACGCCCTCGAAATTACAACTTGAAATATTGAGATAATGCGATCATCCCCCTGTTCATTCCCCTTCAATCCAAGGACGTGAAATAGTTACTTTAAAGATAATCAGGGGCTCATAACACAACCAAATCCTAAAAATTTCATACCTGCCTTAGTGGCTAGCAATCCAAATAAAAGAAAACAATCATTTGGTCAAGTAACCCAAAGTACACCAGTGACTCGAATAATAAAAATAACCGCAAAACAATCGTTCGCCTAAGAATAATGAATAGAGAAAAGGAAAAACGTTATGTGAGTCAACCCAATGTCTAGTACACCCCTAACAATAAGTTTCTAACGCTCCTAGCAATGAAACTGCTATTTCTGCTATCTTAACCAAACGCAACTAGTGATCCCTCATCGATCAAGCCTCCTCCGTCATCACCACGGTCAGAGGCCCTGTTCACACCTGAAACAATTAAGGTAGAAGGGAGGTGAGTATATAAAATACTCCGTAAGTAGCCCTCCCTAACTAATCACAATAGCATGCTCGTAATCACAGCGACATCTAACACAATAACTAGGAATTCAAATAGCAAGAGATAATAACAGTAGATTAACATTCCCACACAAACATCCAAACGTTGGGACTCTCGTGGCTTCGACTACACGACTCACTAGCCTTTGACCCACTTGAGCTAAAACTCGCTCTACACCCTAAGTTAATACTCTAAGTCTAACTCTTCGAGGCGTATTGGCCCTTGACATTTATCCCCCAGATACCGACCTCCCTCTACAAAAGCTTGCCGTTCGACTTTGCAATTTATCCACAAGGCCTTGAACTGTTGGTCATAAGCACCACTCTATGTTAGTCCTCAAAGTCTAACTCTTCGAGTCGTATTGGCCCTTGACATTTATCCCCAAGACCCCAACACTCCTCTATAAAAGCTTGGTGTTCGGCCTTGTCATTTATCCCTAAGGCTTGAACTGTGCACCGGTCCTTGACATTTATCCCCAAGGTCCCAATGACTAGCCGACGTATTGGTTCTTGACCGTCACCACGTCTAGGCCCAATACTCATCACCAACCAGACTCATCATGCCGACCCCCGACCTTTTTACCCGGAACCTCAGCACTAATCTCTACCAGAACTGGTCTGTCGACCCCCGGCCTACTACCCCCGGGGCCTCGACATCCAGTAGTGACGTAACCGCCTCAACCATTGCCCACGAGACTACAAAACCTGTACATTCACTTTTCATTACACGATAGCCCACACATTACAACATCGTCATTCGCTAAGACATTATCGCATAATCCCCAAGTCATCCCCCGCAAGGGCTTTGAATAACCAACGACTAGTATGCACTTTCACTTCAGACAACCCACAGAATAACAAACAACCAAACCATCCCCTCACTCCTAACAACCCCCACTAATCCCTTCAAGACAATCCACAAGTCATCCGCATTTCCAATCACAACCCAAATTTCCTGCATGCTTTTCATCATACCAAGCAAAAGCAATAGCCCAACAGCTTCCAACTAAACAACATAAAACTAAATAACATAAAATCAGCAAATGCATTTCATCTCAAACATGTTTTCAAACATCATAGATCGATCACCCCCAACGATACTAATCAAAACTGTCCAGCCATATCCAACAATAAGAAACCATGCATTTTCATAATGTTTTAACAATAAGAACAGTAACATGTAACCCAAAAATATTCACTAGTAGTTCACGAAACGAAGACTAACAATTTCTATACGCATGAGATAAATTAACTTAATGAAAATCAGCAAAAAACCATTTCATTAGCACTCAGTAACGCACGCACCCGCCCCCTGGTGCTAGTTACACACTGTTATGCTCTTAAATCTTACGTCAATTCAACACCTAAGCAACAATAGACAAACAAAAAAAAATTAACACAAAATTTCCAGCCATCGAAATTCATTATAAGGGATCTTGCAACGTCCATTACCGCAAAATCGACTTTGTTTAGGTGCAGGTAACTTAGGCCTAACTCGAATGGATTTGGGTTGCGTATCTCGAGCTTCTAATGGTTATGGGTAGGCGCCGAAACAAAAACTGCTGCTGTCCGAGTTATTGTATAAAAAAAAAAAAAAACT
>NW_019104671.1:183609-194614 GCF_001995035.1 Momordica charantia
GAGGTTGATAACTAATTTAGAACATAATTAAATGAAAGTAAATGCACGAAAACATAAAGAAAGTATTTTTCATTGAATTTAAATGAATAAATAAGTCGTACAAGGAGTTCTAGCTTAACCCTCTTCTCTCTCGAGCGTGAGGGGAGTTGAAACTCATTAAAGAACTTTAAAAGAACAGAATGAACAAAGAATGGAAGTAAGAACTCGAATTAAAAGCACTATGAAAGGTAAAAGCGTGAAAAACAAAGAAATGAACAACTAGAACATGAACATAAACCCTAAAAATGTGTTGTACAACTAGGAGCATCTAGAAGAAGATGAAATGAAGCTTGGAAGTGATGATTTGCTGAGGGATGGATGACCTCCTTTTATAGCACCATAGGTTGGTTGAAACTCCCCTCCATTTTAGGTGGAAAAGGGTTGAGATTCACCTAACCACCTCTCTTGGACTTGGACTCACGGTTTTGAACATGTGGGAAATGTCCTCCTTGCCCTTCATTAATCAAAACGTGCGTTTTGACAAATTGCCCTCCAAAAATGCGCYAGGCRCAATTCTRCAAAAGACAGAATTCTGTTATTTTCTTCCAACTTTGACCGCATTTATCTCATATTTTTCCTAAAGTACCATAGTTTGACTTTTATGCATAAATAATCTATGTATGTTATACTTTAAGAATATATGATCCTTTTTGGCAAATAATAATGGGAAATGGGTCAAAAACATGGTCAAACAGGGCTACCGACACATGTTTTTGAAGTAAAAAGTCAACCCTAACACACCCCCAAACTTAGCCATTTGCTTGTCCTCAAGCAAAAACAACAACAACAAGTCTGAAACAATCAACATGCTAGAAATATGAATGATCAACAATCCAAATGTTCTAAGTAAATGAATCATATAAGTCTCAAGAAAGGCTCCACAAGCTAAACGTCCTAACTTTACTCTCAAGCCAACAACCATAAACCATCATTTGTTTTGAAAATAAAAACGATTCTAAATCTTCTTTTTTTCTAAAACACAAAACTCTTTTACAAAACCATGGAATATGCACACTTCCGTTTTTTATTCAAAAATTTTAACATCAAGCGGACCGGCTACTAGCCCTTGAGGTTTTCAACACACTAACATCGGTTTCAAACCACAGCCACTCATAGAAACTTGTTAGGTAGCAACCCGGCATAAAATGATGTCGACAATGGTTTTCACGAAGTCACCTTAATATGTAGGCTACCACCCTCCAAGATGCTAACGCCACCCATTTAAACAAAATGAATGTCTATAGTGGGACTCGTGAAAAAGTAAGTGTGTTTTCTTTCCTCTCATGTTTCTTACCACTGTTTTCTTACTCTCACTTTTATTTTTCTTTCCCCCACTCTTATTTTCACTCACGGCACTTTTTTGACTTGCTTTTCTTCTTTTGTACTCTTTTCATACTCTTTCTTTCTAAAAAATTTGTCTTGCATATGACTCTTTTATTGCTTGCCCTTTCTTTCTTGACTATTTTTCAAAAACATAAAATGCATTTTCTTTCTTAAAACAAAAATACACACACCGTCCCCCCCAAACTTAAGGGAAACAGTGTCCTCACTGGCGAAAGAAGTTTTGAGAGATGCAAAATTTTGGCACAAAAAGGACAATGACTTCCAAAGCAATGAAAAAGTTAAGGTTTCAAAACAAAAAGAAGCAGAACACAGTTTTATAACCAAAACAAAAAGAATGGAAAATGACTTATGACTTGATCATAAAACTAGGAAATCTAACCTATTCATGACTTTAAGAATCCTCATCGACAAGATACAAAAACAAAGAACAAAGGGAAGCATTTCATTTAAAAAATGAACATGTTGATAGTCTTAGAAAAGATGCATTAAAGAAGCTAAGTACAAGCTAGTAGCTAGAACAAGGAAGCATGCAAGCTTGAACTCTAAAAAGATGCAAAAACACAACATGTATACCTTCCTAACAGCATAACATTCCAACACTAACCTAAAACAAAAACTAAACTAAACAACCTATCATGCAAACTAAAAGAACAAAAACAACCTACACAACCTATCATGCAGACTAAACTAAACAATCTAACATACAAAATCAAGATCCATATATCAAAACAAAAAGAGGGAGATACTCCCCTATTCATCATCGGAAGACTCATCGTCGTTGGAATCGGTAGGAAGACGGGAAGAAGATGGTAAATCGGCCGCCAGCTCATCGGGGTAAGAATGTGCTTCATCACCGTATCTTCTTGAGGAAAGCACATGTAGCACGTTGAGTAATTAACAAAAGCTCATACTTGTGCCTAAGCTCGTCATACTGCTCCCTAGTCACCACCCCTCGGGTCTCGGGATTCGTAGCGATAATGGGAGATTCTTCCTCTCGAACAATGGAATACCCTCGAACTCTTCTTAGGGATGTGAACGGCTTATTGGGCATCACGACATTGGCATCAGCGGCCTCCACTCCCGTCTGCAAGCATAACTCAGTTATTAGTCCAGGAAAAACAAGTGGACCTACCATTTTCTCCGAGCAACTCCGTATCTCGTTCCTTATGAGTTCCCCAAAGTTGAACTCAACGCCCTTCACGAGAATGTACACCATCATCGCCCTATTGCGCTTAATGGAAGAATGGTGAGAAGTGGGTATCAACCGGTTCTTCACCACGTACATCCAAACTGTCGCTTGCTCGTTAATATCAAGGGGCTTAAGGAAAGCTTCCCCATGGTTGAGATGGTCCATGTCTTATATGGTCTACAAATAAGTCTACGCGCCTCCTCCATTTGCTCGTCCGATGGATGCACCAAAATCTCATTACCTATGGCATTAAAACCATCCAACAAACGATAGTGAGTATTAATAATGGAAGRCGAGAATTTTACCACTTTACCCCGTACTCTCACTACATCCCCTCGGTTTGGGTTAATGGCAGTGTAAAACTCTTTCCCCAAGGCCTCTGATACACACGTGTAATGGGGGCAAACAATGTCTCCCAACCATTCTCCACAAGCCTCCTCCTAACATATTCCGGCACCGGCTCTTGAGCCTCATCAAAACCTCTCTCAAGGAGGATATCACGTGTTGTGAAGGTGAGCCTTCTCACCTCCAATCTCACCCTTTTTACTCTTGATGGTGTYTGCTCGGTAGAATCGGTATCCTCTTCATTGGCCTCCTCAAGTGGCTCTTTTGCCCCTCTTTGCACCCTAGCCCTCTTGGCTTTTTTAGATGGACCGACCTCGGCTTCTTTTTGAGCAGCCAAACGTGCTACAGCGGCGCGGGTCCTATGCCTAGAAATTGCGCCTGGCGCAATTTCCGCCACTTTTTTCTTCTATTGTGTTTTCTTCACCACTTCGGTCAAGCTCACCTCCTCATCTGAAGTCTCTGCATTAGCAACAAAGTTTGGGTCAGAAAGATTCAAACTCGACAAAGAAGGGGTCTTAGCTTGTGAAGAAGAGGAAGATGATTCCGCCATGGCCTCACTAGGGACATCCACAGGACCGGATGTTCCTTCTTGCTCTTTTGTAGGGGGCTCCTCATCAACTTGCTGAGATTTGTGCACCGGAGTTCGTACTCTCACTTCATATTGGAAGATATTGTCATTGTCTTCCTCGTCCTCAAACTCGTCTCCATGCACTTCTTGGGGTAATTCTCCAAAATCTTCATCTTCTCTATCAGCATTCAATTGTTCTTGTGCTGCCCCACTGTTTCCATCATCCTCCAATGGATCCTCTCCCCTTGCTTCATTCAACGCCACCAAAATATCGGCAATTTTCGACGTTGTCCTTTCCTGTTCTAAATCATAAAAAACTAGGGGCTTTTTAGTCAAGATAGGATCTGGAAAAGATGGAGACAAAATACCTTGTAGAGTGGCCGGTGGAGTCTCATCCATAATTGTGCCAAGCGCAATTTGGCATTGAATTTCGACCGTGGCTGAATCTGAATGCTCCAAAGGCTCCTTGTCGTGTTCTGAATCCCCACTACCCTGTTCTTGACCTTCAACATGCACAGCAACAGTAGTGGAAAGAAAGGGAGGGACAGACAGTTCTAAAGACTCGGAAATGGGGTTATCTTGAGAAAGATTCATCCTACAACGTATACTCATACTATTTAACTCAAGTTGAATCTCCTCACTCACTTTCTTTGAGTTTTCCATGAATTCTTGCCATTTTATGTTTAGTTCCTCAATTTTCGCATAAACCCTTTCATTCTCTTTGTCCCTAATTTCGTTATTTTTACTGAACATCTCCGCCCTCTCTTGAAGTCTAGCTATTTCTTCATCTAAAACAGCACCTTTTTCCTCTAAAGATTGATTTTTTCGAAGATAGACTTTATTAACTCCTCCTAATTTCTTCTCACTATGACCCTCTTTATTAACCCTAGCATCCTTAGATTCCATATTAATTTTTTCAGAATTTGTACCACCTAAGGATTGATTTCTCCTAGGGTTCATTCTTATAGCTTCTTCATATTTTCTTCTTTGTTCCTTATGATCAAAAACTAACTTTTCATGAGAAATCCTAGGAGGTTCAAGAGGAATCATACCCGGTTTGGTTGGTGGAGGCAACAACACTCTCTTCTTYTCCTTCTCTTTGTCGTGTGGCTTGGAGGAAGATGAACCTTCCATGGTTCTTGAGTTTGCTTCACGATCGACAACGAAAATCCCTCCAATAAACCCTAAAAGTGCCGAAAAAGAGAGAGATGAAAGAGACTTTGAGAATCTTTGAGATTTCTTGAGAGAAGATTTGAAAACAAGTGAGAAAATTATGGTAAAAATCGTGAATGGTGTTTTCAAATTCTAGGGCTTTTTGTTTTATGTTTTAAAAGCTATTAAAGACATAATTGRGTTTAAAATTGGGCCTCTTTTTGATTTAAAAACAACCCAAAGCCCATTTAAACATAACCCACATAAAGCCCACGAAAGCCCTAATCCATAACTCAAAAAAAAAAAAAATCAAAATTGTCTCTTAAATTGCGCCTGGCGCAATTTTGACGTGGGTCAGATCTTGATCCTGCAAAATTCAAATGCAAAAACAAAAATTAGATTTAGAATCTACACCAAAAAGCCTTAAAGAAAGTGTAAAAATTTTGTAAAAAGAAAGCAAAAAAAATATTTTACATAAAAACGCCCCCAAACTGTCCGAGGGATTGTTTCCACTGTTTTGTCATGGGTCTTTCAGTATTATAGAGGTTTTACCTCTGTCAATATACTCGCCATAATATTTCTTGACCCAATGCCTATTTACCTTAAAGATATTAGCTTTAGAACCCTTTAAATCCACCGCTCCATGTGGATAAACATGTTCAACTACAAATGACCCTAACCATCTAGACTTGAGCTTACCTGGAAACAACTTTAATCTAGAGTTAAAATGCAAAACTAAGTTTCCAGGTTCTAAATTCTTGTCCATTATCTTTTTATCATGCCACTTCTTAGTTTGTTCTTTGTACATCTTGGCATTCTCATAAGAAAACTGACGAAATTCATCCAACTCATGTAACTGGAGCAATCTTGCTTCACCTGCAGCAACATAATCAAAATTTAGTTTCTGCGTAGCCCAATATGCTCTATGTTCTAATTCTAATAGAAGATGACATGCTTTACCAAAAACAATGCGATATGGGGACATGCCTAATGGAGTTTTATAAGCAGTTCTATACGCCTACAAAGCATCATCAAGTTTAATAGCCCAGTCCTTCCTATTTACATTCACAGACTTCTCTAAAATTGATTTTACTGCCCTATTTGATACCTCTGCTAGTCCATTAGTTTGTGGGTGATATGCAGTAGCAATCTTATGGTGAATGTTATACTTTTTAAGCAAATTACTTACTGCTCTATTCAAAAAGTGCGTACCATTATCACTAATCAAGCATCTAGGTGTACCATATCTAGTAAAAATAAATTTTTGCAAGAAGAGAAAAACTACCTTGGCATCGTTAGTAGGGGTGGCCAAAGCCTCAACCCATTTCGAGACATAATCAATAGCCAAGAGAATGTAATTCTTACCGAATGAAGGTGGGAACGGACCCATGAAGTCGATGCCCCAAACATCGGAAAGTTCAACTTCCAATATTGGGTTTAAGGGCATTTCATGCTTCCTTTTTAAGTTACCTGATCTTTGACAGCGGTCACATCCTTGAGTGTTGAGTGAATATATGAGCATCTCGAAATAGAGACGGCCAAAAGAAACCACTTTGGAGGACCTTTGTTGCAGTCTTACGTCCAGCAAAATGCCCACCATATGGTGATTTGTGGCATGCCTCTAGAATCTCCTTCTGTTCATGCCCAGCAACACACCTACGAAGAATATTATCAGGTCCTAGTTTAAATAGGAAAGGTTCATCCCATCTATAAAACCTGACATCATGAAAGAACTTCTTTATTTGGTGCTTACTCAAATCATTAGGAATTATTCTGCTCGCCAGATAGTTCGCATAGTCAGCATACCAAGGGACTTCAGAAATAGCTAAAAGATACTCATCCACAAAATGCTCTTTAATCTCACAACTATCATGCTGCAAAGAAGACTCTAGCCTAGATAGATGATCCGCTACTTGGTTTTCTGTTCCTTTTCTATCTTTTATCTCTAAGTCAAACTCTTGTAACAACAAGATCCATCTAATCAACCTAGGCTTAGCTTCTTTTTTAGCAAACAAATATTTAAGTGCAGAATGATCGGTAAACACTATCACTTTTGTCCCAATCAAATATGAACGAAACTTATCAAATGCGAAAACAACAGCCAAAAGTTCTTTCTCAGTCACCGTATAGTTCAACTGACTACTATTCAAAGTTTTACTTGCATAATAAACAGGATGAAGAATTTTACCTTTCCGTTGACCCAACATCACACCTACAGCAAAATCACTTGCATCATACATTAGTTCAAATGGCAAGTTCCAATCTGGTTCAATTATGATAGGTGCTGAGCTAAGTGCTTTCTTAAGTGTCTCAAAAGCTTTCAAACAATGTTCATCATAAACAAAGGGTCGATCCACTTTCAACAACTGACACAAGGGCTTAGAAATTTTCGCAAAATCTTTTATAAAACAGCGGTAGAAACCCGCGTGTCTTAAGAAACTTCTAACACCTTTTACAGTTGTAGCAGGGGGTAGTTTAGCAATCACATCTATTTTAGCCCTATCGACCTCAATTCCTTTTTCTGAAATTCTGTGACCTAAGACTATACCTTCGCGTACCATAAAATGGCACTTCTCCCAATTAAGCACAAGGTTAGTCTCTTCACACCTTTTTAAAACATTCTCTAAGTTCTCTAAACAAACATCAAACGACTCACCAAACACAGAAAAATCTCTACCGTGCTTTCTATCATGTCTGAAAAAATAGCGGTCATGCATCTTTGGAAGGTAGTGGGAGCATTGCAAAGACCGAACGACATTCTCCGGAATGCAAATGTCCCATAGGGACACGTGAACGTGGTCTTTTCTTGGTCCTCCGGAGCTATAGTAATCTGGTTGTAACCTGAATACCCATCGAGGAAACAATAACATTCCTTCCCTGCAATACGATCAAGCATTTGGTCAATAAAGGGTAATGGAAAATGGTCTTTTCGAGTTACCTTGTTTAACCGACGGTAGTCCATACACACTCTCCAACCAGTCACCGTTCTAGTTGGGATCAACTCGTTGTCGTCGTTTGTAATCACCGTCATACCACCCTTCTTGGGAACGCATTTAACCGGGCTAACCCAACTGCTATCCGAAATGGGGTAGATCACTCCAGCATCTAACCATTTTATGATTTCCTTTTTGACCACCTCTTTCATTTTCGGGTTAAGCCTCCTTTGGCACTCGATAGAATTGGTGGCTCCTTCCTCCAGGATGATTTTGTGCATGCAAAATGTAGGGCTAATTCCTCTTATGTCCGCTATGGTCCATCCAATAGCCCTCTTGTACTTTGATAAAACCTGCAAAAGCAAAGATTCATGTTCATCAGACAAATATGAAGAAATGATAACGGGCAAAGTATCGTTTAAACCCAAATAAGCATATTTTAAATGAGAAGGTAGGGGTTTCTTTTCCAATTCTGGAGGTTCAATGATGGAAGGTTGCAAGACCTTCAAATCCGCTATTGTCGGCTGCAAAAACTCAAAACGCTCAAATTGGGGCAAAATTGCGCCAGGCGCAATTTTGGATTCTTTTTCTGCGGCCTCCAAATCTGCTTCCAAGTCTTCCACCATCATTTGCTGGAGTTCCTCCATGATTGCTCYTATTGTAGAGCACTCCTCGACTTTATCCGGGAGACGCATCGCATCGAGGACATTGAAGGTTACCTGCTCATCATTGACCTTCATCGTGATCTCTCCTTTCCTAACATTGAAAACTGTATCTCTAGTTGCTAAGAATGGCCTCCCAAGAATGATCGGCACCTCAAGATCTGCTTTACAGTCCAAAATTATGAAATCGGCGGGAAAAATAAACTTATCAACTTTAACAAGCACATCTTCTATTTTTCCTTCCGGTTTCTTTATGGATCTATCAGCTAGTTGTAAAGTGACAGTAGTGGGACRAGCTTCTCCTATATTTAACTCTTTAAAGACAGAAAGAGGCATAAGATTAATGCTTGCTCCTAAGTCACACAATGCTCTTCCTAGGTTCTTACCTCCTATTGAGCAGGGGATGGTAAAACTACCTGGGTCCTTACATTTAACAGGCAATGGATTCCCTAGAGCATCACTACTACACWTTGTCAAGGCTACCGTCTCATGCTCACCTAACTTCTTACGCCTAGATATGATGTCCTTTAAAAACTTAKTGTAGTTAGGCATTTGTTCTAAARCATCTATGAGASGTATATTGATATGCAACTRTTTTAGAATCTCAAAGAACTTCTTAAAATGACCATCCTGATTCTTTTTAACTAGCCTTTGGGGGAAAGGTGGAGGARTCTTAATATTACCTACCTGTGGAGTAGTGTTGGGCACTACTTGCTTACCTTTATCCGCCTTCTTATCTTTTTCTTCTGAACTTACAGGTTCTGCTTTCTCTTCTTGTTGTGGATTGGAGGTGGATGCAGGAACAGGTKTAACTACATGAGTTCCTTCGTCTGGAAGTGAGGGTCCTTCATAACTTAATCCGCTTCTTGTGATAACCGCCTTACAGTGCTCCTTTCCCTCACGATCTCACTTCAGGTTTTCTGTGTGTCCAGGCAATGTACCTTGGGGTCTAGATTTTTGGTCATTTGCAATCTGCCCCACTTGCATCTCCAAGCTTCTTATCGCAGCATCAGTTCTTGTCATGAACTCTTTCATCATGGCCTCCAAACTTGCGTTGCTACTACTTTGCTGAGTAGTATTTTGACCTCTTTGCTGATTGTATTGTTGAGGTTGTGACGCCGGTTGAGTTGGAAAACCAGGAGGAGTATAGTTTTGCTTGTATTGTTGAGCGGATGCTTGTGCACTGCTACTAGCTACTCCTTGGTTACTCCAGGAAAAGTTTGGATGGTGGCTCCATCCAAGGTTGTAAGTGTTTGAATACGGGTTGAAATTCTGCTGGGCACCTTGACCTACATAAAAAATAGACGCTGGATTAGCTTGACAGTTCTCATACAAGTGGTTATCACCACAATAGACACAAGATATATCTGAAAGTTGCAAAATAGGAGAGGGTTCAGGTATCGCCGAAGTGACGGTTTTGGTTTCCTTCTCCATTGTCAACTGCTTTAACATTTGGTTCATAGCCGCCATTTGGGCTTGCATCGAAGCTACTGTGTCTAACTCAAAGATTCCAGCTGATACTTGCTTCTTTGGTAATGACCTTCCTATTTTGCCTTGGTCATTAATGTCTGTCATCTTATTCAAGATATCAACGATCTCATTTACCGACTTCTCTAACAACGAGTCATTGGATGCGGTGTTCAACATCATCCTTGATGAACGATCCAATCCTCTATAGAATTGTTCAATCTGCACACATGCGGGCGATCCATGGCTCGGGCATCTTCTAAGTAACTCCTTAAAACGCTCCCAAGCTTCTTGAACTGCTTCATTCTCCTTCTGTCTAAAAGACACAATGTCCTCTCGGAGGTCTGCGTTCCTGGTCAAAGTGTGGTACTTTGCCAAAAATTTCTCCGTCAGTTCTGCCCATGTGTTGATAGAATTTGGTTCTAACGCGTTTAGCCGAGTCCTTGCACCATCCCTGAGAGAAAAAGGAAACATTTTTAATCTTAGTGCATCCTCAGAAACACCAGGAAGTTGAAATGCATTAGTTATTTCAATAAAGGATTTGAGATGGGAGTAAGGATCTTCATTAGTCAATCCTCCGAACTGGCCCATCGTCTGTAACATCTGGAACATGACTGGCTTGAGCTCGAACTGTGCGGCTTGGGGTAAAAGATTATTTATCCCTGAATTTAGGTTGTGGAACGCATGAGTGACATAATTCTGCATGGCTACATCTCGATTATCTGCTAAAAGGATCGGATAGGGAATTTCTCCTGTTCGGTTTGCTGCTCCTTCATCTGCCATATCTCCATTCACAGGTGGATTTTGTGGCGGTGGAGAATCTTGTGCATTTCTATTCATCTCGATGGTCTCTTCTTCTTCAACTTCTTTCTTTTTTTTACTTTCTTTCTCTTTTCTCAACCTTTGCTCACGCCTTCTCCTCTTAAGGGTTCTTTCAATCTCTGGATCAAAGGTCAACCAACCAGACGCTGTGCTCATACACAACTCCCTTAATGGTTAGATATAACAGTTAATTCCAAGGACAGAGGTATGCAACAATCACACAATGAAATAATTCACTTGAAAAGAATAGGATTTGAAACTCAAGTCCCCGGCAACGGCGCCAAAAACTTGTTGGGATTTTCTCTACCTTTATAAAGATTAGAGACTCGTGTAAGCGCACACGGTCACATGTAATACTCGGAAGTAATCCAAGGTCGAATCCTCAGGGACTTGTTGCTTTTCAAAATCAAGTAATGCAGTGAAATGGTTCAAATATGCAATTGTGATTTAGGAAGAAAATAATGGTGAAATGTTGTTGTTTGGG
>NW_019104671.1:198014-220126 GCF_001995035.1 Momordica charantia
GAGCTAATTTGAGAGAGAATGAGGAATTTTGCACCAAAATGCACCAACCCCTCCATAATGCAAACTCTTTGCATTTGAAGAATAATGAGGACTTAGCTCCCCACCTCATCGTAACCTAACTTTCATACATTTTGCTAGGATGTGGGTTATTTTGTTAATTAAAACTAATTTAATTAAACTAAATAATAAACATAATTAAATTATTTAAAAAATTAATTAATTTTTTGTTTTAATTTTAATATCATATATTTAATTTGAACATCATTCAAATGCACACCTCTTTCCTAACCTTTAGTTTGAATGTAAATCTCATTCACATTAATTTTTACCTATAGTTTTAATGTGAATTCAATTCATATTAAATTTTATTTGAATCTTATTCACATAATTCTCTCACAACAATATAACATTAATTTCAAATCCTCATTAAAAAATAATTATATAACGTATCAATATATACACATTAAATAGTGTATATGTTATATACATTTCTTATTAGATTTGAACAGTTCAAATTCCTGATCGTTGTTTTACCCATTGTGAGCTAGCAAGGGACCTAATGGACCTATAGATTAGAAGCTCCAATGATACGAGATTAATTAATTAAACTCATCATTTAATTAATCAACATTCATTAATTGTGGGTCACTCCACTAAAGACCCACAACTGCACTATTCGCACTATAGAATATTTTGCATCCATGGATATAAGCACAATGAATAAGTCAATCATTCACAAATCGTCTGTAACTACAATTGGGTCAAATTACCGTTTTACCCATGTAGTTACTTTTTGCTCCTTAAGTACCACTGATCATCTAATGAACAATCGTTTATGATTCTACCATAAAACAAAAACTTTTTTGGGCTAGTGAGAGGGCGAGGCCCTTGTTCAAGACTCTGAGTTAGCACTTAAGGGAACAACTCATCTACTTCCCTAAAGGCAGGAAGGAGTAAATTTCATCTCTCAAATTTATGTTTCTAGCTCCCCACTCAGACTTGCCCCCAAAATACTAGGCATATTGAATCGTCGTCTTGGACCAGTCTCAAACATGTAAATCGAAGAATAATTCCTTATGGACAAGAGTCCATAACTTACTCACAATTGAGATTGAGTTACATGGTCCTCCTGTGAAATATTAATCTAATTAGTTAAAAGTGTTACAACTAAAGATTAATAGTTTCGTGGTATGATCTTATACAAACTCATTGTACAAGATATCCCGACTCGCTTGTCTCCACATAAACGGCTTGGATCGAGTCATTTGTAGGTTTTACAGAGTGGGTCATATCCATAGTGTCACCAGGATGAGGTACCTAACCTTATGCATATAGTATAGACCATTTAGGTTATTACTGTAAAATCATCGACTGTATATCCACTACATACCCTGTATATCAATTATATATCATGTATATCAATCATATATTGCTCCAGTTACATTAAATAGCTTTGGATGTTAATTTATTAGATTCGGGTAAATGAAATTCTTAAACTACAAATACACGTTATTGAATAAATAATTTGTTTTACATTTACAAACCACGAGTTTAGGGCATAAAACCCAACATATCATGCATTTGCATCCGAAATGGGGCCCTAGAGGTTTAGCAGGAAGATGATGAAGAAAACTTCCTTTTAACACCGTGGGATGTGCATTCACTTGGTTAGTTTATTATCCCTTGGAAAACACTCTCATCCAATATTAGGGCACTCATGATAGCTAAAGGATAAGTGATTTATCTCATAATTACAATTGGTCCTTTAATTTCTCCACGTAGACCTTTGATGAAGTGCTTTATATTTTGAGCTTCGGTACCAACCAATTATTGAGCAAAGTTTGATAGTTCAGCAAATCTTCTTTCGTACTAGACTACTGTTATGCTTCCTTTCGTAAGTTATACAAACTCTATCTTATTATCCTCAATAAATAGTGCATCACTGTAAAGAGTAAAAGCTTGATTATCAACCTAGGCGAGCTTGATGAGTCATAGAGATCGATGCTAGCGAACCTTATGCTGAGAACGATCATTGAGGAATGCTCGAAAGAATAGGAAGCTCCACCTGTTGGTTTGCATTAACCTGAGGAATAACTAGCATGCTTGATCAACTTCAAACTCTATGAGGTGCCATCGTATGGAAGATGTATATTAAAGTTACTCAACTAAGTTACTAACCACCAAGGACCAAAGGTACTAGCCCTTAATCAGATATAACAACCTAGGTATTCTATCATGAAACATGCACAAATTCAACCACAAATCTATATAGCTAGTAAGGGAGCATCCTATGCCAAACTAACTCACAAGCATCATAACAACAAATCATAATATAATAAAGTCACATATAAAAATAAGCAAATCAAGTCAAACATAAGAGAGTAATAAATCCATATATCAATCAATCATAAGATAACAAGTCCAAGTACTTGGTGATAGAGAGGAGACCAAAAAATATCATAAACATTAAACGAACT
The DNA here is from genome assembly GCF_001995035.1 of Momordica charantia. The sequence goes on from NW_019104671.1 coordinate 200,492, forward strand.
AATTTCTAGGTCAGTCTACAGGAATAACTCTACTCTAGTACCAACTGTAACGCCCCTCAAATCCAACCACTCAACTCTACCTGCTTAGACCTCCTTTCAAAGGCAGAAGGCCTATTGACAAAACATTAAGAACACACACTCAAACCATATTCTAAACTATGTGAATTGCTAAACTAAAGTTAAAAGAATAACTTGCCTTCTAGAGACATTCCATAAATAGCTTTTCTGTTTAACCAAAATAGAAAATTCTCCAACAAATTAAATTAAAAAACCGGAACTACCTGTACAAAAAAAAAAAACAAACAAACTACAATATAAACTCTAACTAGATCTTTTCTATACACAATGCAAATTAACATATCCTAATAGCAAGAACAACATAGCCTATTGTTGCGTCCACAAAACTATGTCGACAACACGTGCAAGTATACACGAACAGCCGGTTGTAGTACGTAACGAGGTCGTATCCACAGGATTTTTGGTTTATATTTTAACGATAAAAGCAGATACCAACAGATAAAAATGCACAGAGTTGAGTATGTATTTTATCTAGAAGAAAAAAAATAAAGGAATAACAGGACGACAAAACGACTGAACGTTGCAAGAGACAATAGTTTCAAGGTTATCAACACAAGGAAGTAGTAACACAAAAAGGGATAACAAAGGATTAAAAGATATGAAGATGGCGGGGGAGATTCAGCATGCTTTAACAAGTTATCAACCTATCCTCTTACGTAGCTAACATTTATTAGTGCCCAGCTCGACTCAGTTCCCTTCCGAGACACCCCAAACCTGAGTGAATACAACTCCCGTGGCTAAATACCCAAGCAATAAACCCAAGCTATAAGCATGATTAGGAGACCCCATTCCTGAGTATTCCTATAGCTATAGAAAAGTGCTAATCACAAGCAAAACAAATCAGCACCCACAAGCCCTTCCGGGTCAATATCGAAGCTAGCATACACAAAACAGCGACCAACAGTAACGCGAAAATTTAAGAAATAAATTGAGATTTGCTTAAAAATAAACGTAGCAGCTAGATGGTTCGTCTCAAGTCAGTTACAGCATGTGAACCTCCCTCAAAATGGGGTTTAGCTCATAATGGGTGAAGAAAACATAATGGGCAAAGAAGGAATACAACCCATAGCAGAAAAATGACTAAATGACAGAAACGAAAAAGCAGATCACAGCTCGTTCCAGCAGGCAAGCTTCCTCTTTCTAGCGTTAGCTCATCTCCCGAAAATGGGTATATGTCGTTCCTTGGTCTTTTCAGCTCTCAATTTTTGTCTTCCTTGGGATCTGTCTGTCTGTCGGCTAGGGCAACATTCCGTTTAAATATCGGGTCCCCTTTTAAGGGCACGCGACTAGGGATTGTAAGGACGTAAGTGAATACCGTGTTTTTTAATTAACTGTACGGACACTCATGCTCTGAAATTGCTATGCTCCATCTTTTATATGCTCTAACTTGAAAATGCTTTGACTTTTTCTCTCTAGTTCAGCACTTCCTTCTCTTCTTAGCTCTTCTTTAAAAACTTGTACAAAAGAACCACAAATACGAGAGTTTATGTTGTTTTTGGCCAAAGTTCTCAAGACTAAGGATATTTAGCTAAGAATTTGCAATTAAACACTATTCATGCTAATTATGACATAAAACCGACACACTTTGACATTTTAATGCACATTTCACCCAAATAATCACCAGAATAACTCTTTTTTTGGAGAGTTATAACCTATAGTCCTTCTTAGTCAAGTCTTCTCTATGCCATCACCATGCTTGTAAACCTGTTTTCACCTGAAACAATATTTTCAGGGTCTGGTGTCTGAATAGAAGAGAAAGATGGGAGAGGGAAATAAGGCTCAATTTAAGGAAAAAAAATATATTATTGAGATTTCAATGAAAGATTTTGGTGGGCTTATTTTGGATTATGTTTAAATGGGCTTTACGAAATTTTAAAATATAAAGGCCCCATTGTTAAAACTCTAGGGTGTTTTAAATGAAAGCATAAAGAAAAGCCCTAGTTTCTCCCTCATTTGCGTTTTTCAACTCTCAAAATCCCTAAATTGTTTTCAAATCTATCTCATCAAATCCTCAAGAATCTATAAGATCTCTCACACCCCTCTCATTTTCGGCTAAGTTAGGTTAGGGTTGAGGAAGTTTTTTGTTATTTTTCGAGCAAAGTGTCAAGATTCCATGGACGGCTCATCCTCCTCCATGTCATGCGACAAAGAGAACGGAAAGAGGAAGGTGATGCTACCACCACCTACTCCTCAAGGTTTGATTCCTCTTGAACCCTCTCTTATCTTTAATGAAAGAATAATTTTTTATCCTTGGGCGCAAAGAAATAAACTAGAATAAGCTTTGAGAATGTACCCTAGAAAGAATCTATCAATAAGTATTGAAAGTTCTGAAAAAAAAAACTTCAGAAACTCATGTTGATAGGGTTAATGAAGGAGGTGTTGTGTCCGCACAACTATGTCGACAACACATGCAAGTATACACGAACAGCCGGTTGTAGTACGTAACGAGGTCGTATCCATAGGGATTTTTGGTTTATATTTTAATGATAAAAGCAGATACCAACAAAGAAAAATGCACAGAGTTGAGTATGTATATTATCTAGAAGAAAAAAATAAAAGAATAACAGGACGACAAAACGTTGCAAGAGACAATAGTTTTAAGGTTATCGACACAAGGAAGTAGCAGCACAAAAAGCGATAACGGGGGATTAAAAGATGTGAAGATGGCGGGGGAGATTCAGCATGCTTTAACATGATATCAACCTATCCTCTAGCGTAGCAAACATTTATTAGTGTCCAGCTCAACTCGGTTCCCTGCCGAGACACCCCAAACATTAGTGAATACAACTCCCGTTGCTAAATACCCAAGCTATAGGCATGATTAGGAGACCCCATTCCTGAGTGTCCCCATAGCTATAGAAAAGCACTAATCACAAACAAAACAGATCAGCACCCATAAGCCCTTCGTCAATATAAAAGATAGCATGCACGAAACAACAGCCAACAGTAACGCGAAGATTTAAGAAATAAATTCAGATTTGCTTAAAATTAAATGTAGGAGCTAGATGGTTCGGTTTCAAGTTAGTTACAGCATGTGAACCTCCCCCAAAATGGGGTTTAGCTCATAATGGGTGAAGAAAGCAGAATGGAAGAAGAAGGAATACATCCCATAACAGAAAAATGGCTAAATGACAGAGAAGAAGAAGCAGACAGCTGTATTCCAGCAGGCGAGCTTACTCTTTCTGGCGTCAGCTCTCCTCCTGAAAATTGGTATATTCCATTCCTTGGTCTTTTCAGCTCTCAATTTTTGTCTTCCTTGGGATCTGCGTGTCTGTCGGCTAGGCCAACATTCCCTTTAAATATCGGGTCCCCTTTTTAGGGCACCCGACTGGGGATTCTACGGACATAAGTGAATCCCGTGTTTTTAAGTTCTCCATCGGTGTTCTAGTCTAATGTCCATAAAACTTAACTCCAACAATTATGTTTTACGGAAATCTCAAGTGTGGCCTCGAATTCGAACAATGGAATTGGAACAACACCTTTTTGAAGATTATCCAGTAGAATAATAGAATAATATGTGTTGGATAACAATGGAGAAGGAACATACAATCTCAACTACATTGTATGGATTAACAATGATGGCTTGATTACATCTTGGTTGTTGGGAATTATCATGGAAGAGGTAACTACCATGCTAGAAAATATTGACTCCTCACAATAGGTATGGAGGAACAACTCCTTACTATGAGTAAAGAAAATGAACTTCTTATAAATGAAGTATATTGTTTAGTTTGAGGAAAATAAAACACAATCTTGATGAATTTATCAAGCAATTTAAGGCTCTTTGTGACAAGTTGTGTAACGCGCCGTATTTTTTATATGATATTTTAGTAGTTTAAATCCATGAACTAGAGAATTATTATTTAAAAATTTTCTTTACAATAGATATTTTTCGAATTTAGTCTTTTTGTTATTTGTTCTTATTTTTTGAAAAAAAAAAGATAATATTTATTAGGTAATTTTGGATTAGATAAAGTAGACTAAGAAAGAAATAAAAGGAAAAAAAGATAAAACAAAGATTAAAAAAAAAACAAGGTGAAGATGGGCGGGGTTTTAGAATTAGTTAAAAGAATATCACAAACCCTATGTTTTCCTTTTTTCTTTCTCAATTTCCCCCTCGAAAAAATATTTTCTTTTCTCCTCCCTCATGCGCACGTATTCAAGGTCAATCAGTTACTCCTACGCGGTAAGCCAAAGATAAATTTTTGGTTTTGTGATCCCCATACCAAGTGTTCAATTTCTTCAAATTAAAGTTTAGTTATTTTGTGAGAAATTGATTTAGGTCAGGTTAGTAAATTTCATAGATTGAGCCAACATTTATTTTAGATCACTATTAAAATAAGTGGCTCTGCTATCAAAATGCCTAAGGGCTAGGTTGGGAATTTATATGATGTTGTGAATGGTTATATGATGAATGCTATCTGTGAATTGAGTGTTATGTGAAATTCTTGCTTTGAATTACATAATGTTTAATTATGGGACCTCTGATCATGAATGTTAAAAATGTTTTTTCTAATATAAAAAGTTTGTGACAACTACCCTTATGCAATGCACAGACTAGACTGAAATTGAGGACCTAGTTGGGTGAGACTTGACTCAGCTGACTGGGAGACAACTACCATCAGTTCAAATTGAGTCTCTCAAGAAACCCACCTATGTACCATAATGGAGTTGGTATCGTTTGTGTAAGATTTTGTTAATTGCTCACATTGGCCAAAAGGAAAGGAAGATAAAAATGAAAATAATTTGACTGAATAAAGGTTTAATTAGTCTCACTTATTTGTGATATATTGTACGTACGTGTATGCATGTATGACCCCATTAGTTGGGTTACCTACTAGGTATTTTTAATATTCACCCCGTTCCCCTTATTTTTTAGGGAATAACAAAGATGTACAAGACGAAGATGTCTACAAGCCATGCCATCGGTTTTCACTTCCTCAATAGTTTTACACTATTCTTTTATTGTAATAAGAGTTATTTATTTCAATATTATGTTTTATGTAAAACTTTCTATGGGATCCCAAATCAGGTTTTTTTTTTAATTTTATTTTATAAAGTTATATGATGAAAAAGTATTTTGTTTTGTTTACTATTTTAATTTTTAAACATTTTTTAATATTAAAAGCATGCATGTAGTAACTCCCTTAAGAAGTTTGAGTCGCAAAAAGTCGGGTCGTTACAGTTAGTATCAAAGCGATTTACATGGTCATTTAGACATGCTTAAATCGTGAGCATTAATGTGTCACCATGGCCAGTCACGCAAATATCTTGTCACCGTCAGGAATGCCTTTCGTTTTAACAATATTTTTGATTTATTAAACAAATTGTAGAATGCATAAATAATAGTTATGATTATGTTGTAGTGTGATGAATAATATGTTTTACATTTGATGGTTGTAATGATAGACCAAGATGAACTATGTTGTGGTTATAATAATGATAGATATCCAAATTCTTTAACTCCCAAAATCTAATTTTGCCAATTCTTTAAATTATTCAGAAGTGGAGATAGGCACACATGACACACTGTATAAGGTTCTAACTAAGTTCGTTGTGTTGTGATTTCCAGCAACACTATGAAAATCGAGGGATAGAATCTAGGATAGAAGTGTGAGTAAGCGTGCAGCAACGATGAAGGCAGGGAGTGTGCAACAATGAAGACGACAAAGATGATGTCTTTTTTTAGAGTAATAAAATATCATTTAATCCAGTGGAGTTTTATTTCTTTTTAGGTATGTGTATGTTTTTGAGAAAATCCTGCTTCAATCTTAAACAGATATATATCGAATAACTTGCCCATTTTGTACGGGTGCAGATCGAATCACAACCTCTTCGTTGGAGAAACATGTCAATTACCGCTAAGCTACGCCCGCTTTGACGGCATAGTTTCAATTTGTTCTATAGGGTTTTAAAAGTTTTAATTTAGTTCCTATAGCTTCAGCTTAATTTCAAATCGGTAACAATAATATTAAAAATTTAAATCCTTTCAGCATGGTTTAATCAAACCTCAAAAATGTGATAATCATGTTAAGAAATTTTGTACGTGGCAATGAGATGACTTTTTTGTTAAATTTAAGCTAACGGTGTGTATTTGATGTCATCCTTACCTAGCTCAAACTATAATTGAGTTTAAAATACAAAGGTTTTTGTTTAGATCGTAAAATACAATTTAGAGATGATTTGTGAAGTTTAGCCAAATTATAGGAACTAAATTTAAAATTTAAAATTGAGTAGAAGATTGAAACTAAACTCAAACTATAAAAACTAGATTGAAACTTTAAAAATTAAGGAGATTAAAATGAAACTATACACCAATAAGACCAAACTTGTAATCTAATTAACCTTTATATGCATACATGTTTTTTAATATAACAACATATAGAGTTGGGGATTTGAACTCACAACCTTATGATCGGAGATAGATGCATTAACTAGTTGAGTTAATTAAGTTAAGTTTGACCTAATTAACTTTTGTATACCAATGGGAAATTAACCACGGAGATATACATGACAACAAAGTTATGAAATGATATTACTTTTTTATTTTTTATTTTTTGTCACATTTCCTTCCTGTGTACAATACTTGAGACAATACATGTGAATTCCTACTTTCCCATCAAACACCTGGTGAATTAAGAGGGCTTCTGCATGGCAAGCCTTTCCATGGAATCTCTAGGAGTAACCACTTTTTTTACTCTATTTCAAAAAATATTGTAAACATTTTCAGTGATATGGTTTAGACGATTAACATTTATAAAAATAGATTTTTAAAAAATAACCACCAATATATTTTTTAATTATATACTTAGTTTAAATTCTAAACTATCATCTCTTTACTTAACAATTTATTATAATTCATGAAATCAAAATAAAAGTTCTAAAATATACTAACAATAAGTATCATAAAAGAAATATGTTTTTAGTTCAACAACATGTAGGATAGAGGTCCCAACCCCAACATGATATTGGGAAGTATATGATTTAATTACAAGCAAGTTGAATTATGTTTATGTTATCATAAAATTGGAATTGATGTTGCTTGATCTGAAAAATAACCAAGGGCACGAAGTTTGGATGGACAAGCTTAGTCATCGAGCTAATGAGCAAATAGACACCTGCAAAATAAAGTAAGAGCACCAGCGCCCAAGTCAGTATTTGTCCAATCTATGCTTGAGATAGTATAGTTTCACGTACCTGAAAATCAGGCGATATCTTTATTTATTCGCGGCATGTTGTATAAGATTATGTTAGAGGTTTACGCATGCGGTTCCTCTTGAAGGTCGGACATCCTTTAAGGAGGATGGCTGATGTATGAAAGTTTAGGCTGAGGTCATCTCGACTTTCAAACAAGCTTTCAACCAACTCATAAATAGTTCAGCTCAGCTTTCAGAGAGGTTAGAGCTAACAATTTTCTCCCAAGTCACTCATTATGTCAACTAACTATTGTTGAACACTACGACGCCACAATAACATATATAATATCATTATTATATAATTTAATAATATTATATTTAGTAAAATAAGGTTCAGTCAAGTATTATATCGATGAAGTAAATGGGTAAATAAATATCATATAAATTCAAATAAATATAATTTATTTTTTTGAAAAAATTATGAGAGTACCCATCAATTTGAAGTTAATAAATTTAAAATGCTAAACATTAGCCTAAATAGTTAATAAAACTGTTATAAAAAAAAGGTAATAGTTGGAAATTTTATTTTGAAATTAATATAAATTTAAATGTACCATTATATACTAAGTTTGTGGATTTTGAAAAAAAGAAAAAAAAATATTGCAGTGAAATTTAAAAGGCTTTTTTTCTTTTAAGTACATGGAATTTAAGAAGCTTTCGTCTTCCGTTTTCTAAAATTTTAAAGATTTTTTTTTCCGTGTAATCCTTTGGACTTGATTAAAAATGTTAATTTAACTAAATATAAGTATATGAAAATACGGGATAATATTGAAAATGTTTTATAATAATATTTAGGAGACAAAGTAGACAAATAAGGGTTACTTCAAAAGATTCTTCCAAAAGACTTACCACACAAATGTAAGGTTGAAAATATTCTACCAAAAGATACAGCAACGTAACAAAAAAAAAAAGTGCAACTTACAACCATTTCATAACTTAGTTGTCTTGTATATGTACAGTGGTCAATTGCTCATTAATTCATTATTTTTACAAATAAAAAATATAAAGTTTAAAGTACAAATTTTGCCTCATCTAATTTTGGAATAGTTTTACTTTAGCTTTTATAGTTTTAAATGCTTCAGTTTAGTCTTTATAATTATGGCTTAGTTATTTCAATCTTGATCCTATGATTTTACGAGTTTCAGTTTTATTACTTTGATTTGGTTATAACTTATCAAATCTTCCCACGCTACACGTTGTACTAAAAAAATAAAAACTTTTCAACTTATTGTTAAATGTTGAAATTTTATCGACGAGATAAATCTATCTATTTCTATCTATTTTGTACTTAACTATGAACTCTCATTTAGAATATTAACTCATTGTCACGTATAAAAGTGTCAATAAGGTAATTACAAAAACGATTTCTGACGTTTGTTGAAACATGCAAAAAAACTTGAAAAATTCGCACCCAAATATAGCAACTAAATTGAAAGATTAAAAATTATAGGGACCAAATTGAAAATTTGTCCAAACAATTTAGTGACCAAATTTGTAATTTAATCAAAATGCAAACGATAAGATATAGTAATTCTATGTTAATATTCATTTATCTTATGATAGATTTCAAATTGCAATAGCAATGTTTGGACCTTAAAACTTGTCTATAAAGACAATTTAGAACACTAAGTTTTTACTCTAGGCTGGTAGATAAGAATATACTATGCTATGCATATTGAGATTACTCTATGCCAGTAGACCAGAATATATATACAAGTGTGGTGTTGAGCTTTTCTTAACCTATTTTATGTTTGAAAAATATGTTTTATATGTATCTATAAAGTGTTTTCCTAACAATATATAACATGCATGTTGTAACAAGTTATTATTAGAAAGCTTACTGAGTTTTTAGCACGGGAGCTTTATGAAGTTTTACAGAGCTCTGTAATTTAAGTTGTTTGTGAAAAAGAGTTTTACAATATTATTTTCTAATAAACTTGCCACTCATTGACAAAACCTTACAATGACATAAAAGTAGACTTGCTTCTAGCTAGTTGGAAATTAAGCTTTTTAATCGTGAATTGGATGGTCGCTACCCGGGCTACCGCGGGGAGGGATGGGGAGGAAAGCCGACACCATAGACCGCTCGGAAGGAGGAGGGAAATAACGGTGCGAAAGGATGGGAAGAAAAGTATTTGATACCACATCTTGCTCAGAAACAGGAGGAATACGACGTCGTTGCATTGTGTCACCTGCTTTAATCTTGCTCACTGTTGGAGCTTTTGAATACTCCACACCCAAGTTTGGAAAATTTCTGGTGGCTTTTGCCAAATGAGGTTGATTTGGCAAAAGCAGGAGGAAAATGAGAAAGCAAGTTATAGTTGAATTGGACATTGTTAAGAAAAATGAAGAATTAGAGAGAGATTGAAAGATGTGAGATAGAAGGATTCTTACTCCTATTTATAGACAAGTTGAAGCGTTAATACAATATTGCAAGTTGCAAAATCTATCGCATTATAATTAACCTAGAGTTACTAAGTTTTAAAACAGATATATAATGAATAACTTGCCCATAATTCAAAAAGTATTTATACTTAAAATTTTGTACTTTTTTTTTTAATTTACCTTGAGCAACATTAATATTTTATAATTGTACATTGGTTGCTTTGATTTGTTCTGTATTTCATATGCACCATTTATATTTGGATTATTAAATTACAAATTTGGTTTTCATAGTTTGGGTTGTAATTTCAATTTGATCTATAGGGTTTTAAAAGTTTTAATTTGGTTCCAATAGTTTGAGTTTAATTTCAATTTGGTAACAATGATATTAAAAATTTAAATCCTTTCAACATGGTTTAATCAAACCTTGCAAATGGTCTCCATCGATATCATGTTAAGAAAATTTTGTATGTGGCAATGAGATAGTGTTTTTTTTTTTAATTTAATCTAACAGCGCGTATTTGATGTCAACCTAATTAACCTAGTTTAACTGATTAAGACATATCTCCAACTAAACAGTCATGAGTTCAAATATGTTGTTGTAGCGATGGGAAAAAAAATTCGTTTGTATGTAGTTCATTGTAGTTGGGTTTATAATCGAGTTTAAAATACATAGGTTTTTGTTTATGTTTAGATCATAAAATACAATTTAGAGATGATTTGTGAAGTTTAGCTAAATTATAGGAACTAAATTGAAAATTTAGGAACTGAGTCAAAGATTGAAACTAAAACCCAAACTATAAAAACTAGATTGAAACTTTAAAAATTAAGGAGATCAAAATGAAACTATACACTAATAAGACCAAGTTTGTAATCTAATTAAACTACGCATACATTTTCTTTTTTTAATATAACAACATTTAGGGTTGAAGATTTGAATTCACAACCTCATGATCGGAAATAGATGCATTAACTAGTTTAACTAAGTTTAAGTTTGACCTAATTAACTATTATATATTAATTTAGAATTAACTACCGTAGATATACATGACAACCAAAGTTTTGAAATGGTAATACTTTATTTTTATTCTTATTTTTATTTTATTTTTTCTGTTTGTTTTATTATTAATTTTTTGTTTGTTTTTTTTTTCTTATTATTATTATTTGCCACATTTCCTTCATGTGTACAATACTTGAGACAATGCATGTGAATTCCTAAATTTCCATCAAACACTTGTGTGGTATGATTCAAAGGCATTCTGCATGGCAAGCCAATTTGCAATAACCACTTTTTTCTACTCTATTTCAAAAAATATTATAAACAGTTTCACTGATATGGTTTAAATTAACATTTATAAAAAAAAAATTTTAAAAATAACAATCAATATATTTCTTAATTAAATACTTAATTTAAATGGTAAACTATCATCTCTTTACTTAACAAATTATTATAATTCAAGAAAATCAAAATAAAAAGTTATAAAATATACTACCAATAAGATCCTAATTAAAGAAATAGTTTTCTAGTTCAACAACATGTAGGGTAGAGGTTCGAACCACAACATTTTTTGGAGAAGTATATGATTTAACAAGCAAGTTGAATTATGTTCATATTATCATAAAATTGTAATTAATTTTGCTTGATCTGAAAAATGACCAAGGCCACGAAGTTCGGATGGACGAGATTAGTCGTCGAGCTAATGAGCGAATAGGCACCTGCAAAATAAAGTAAGAGCTCCAGTGCCCAAGTCAGTGTTTGTCCAATCTAAGCTTGAGAGAGTATAGTTGTTTCACGTACCTGAAAATGAGGCGGGATCTATATTTATAAAGGTGAGGTTCAGATAGCACTTCAACGGCTTCTCGACAGCCCAAGAATCGTGGCGTGTTGTCTAAGATTATGTTAGAGGTTTACGCTTGCGGTCACTCTTGAAGGTTGGGGCATCCTTGGAGGACGATGATTGATGTATGAAAGTTTAGGTTAAGGTCGTCTCGACCTTCAAACAAGTTTTGAACCCACTAAGAAATAGTTTGACTCCGCATTCAGAGAGGTCCGAGCTAACGATTTTCTCCTGAGTCACTCATTATGTCTACTAACTATTGTTGAGCTCTCATTATGACAAAACGTTGTTGATGAAAAATCACATGCAACAAATATAATATCATTATGATATAATTTAATAATATACTTTTTAGTAATATAAGGTTAGTCAAGTGTTATATTCATAAATTAAATGGGTAGATAAATATCATTAAATTCAAATAAATACAATTTAGTTTTTTGAAAAAATTATAAGAGTACCCATCAATTTTAAATTAATAAAATTTTAGAATTTTAGAATTAATGAAATAAATGTTTAGAATTTTAAATTAATAAATTTAAAATGTTAAACATTAGCCTAAATAATTAATAAAACTTTTATAAAAAAAAGGTAATAGTTGGAAATTTTGTTTTGAAATTAATATAAATTTAAAAATGCAAGTTGATAAGTTTGTGGATTTTGCAAAAGAAAAATAAAAATTAAAAATTAAAAAATAAAATCTTACAGTTGGATTTAAAATGCTTTTTGTCTGAGTACTGTGAAATTTAAGAAACTTTCGTCTTGGATTTCCCACAATTTTAAAGACTTTTTTTTCCTGCAGTCCTTTGAACTTTATTAAAAGTGTTAAATTTAACTCATATAAATATATGAAAATACGGGGTAATATAGAAAATTGTTTAATAATAATATTTTAGAGACATAGTAGACAAATAAGGATTATTTCAAAAGATTCTTCCCAAAGACTTAGCAAACAAATGTAAGGTGGGAAAGATTATGAGAAAGGATTCAGATCCATTGTTTTCAATATTATTATAACACAAAAACAAAAAGTGACAGAAAACTTGATACCATTTCAGAACTTAGTTGTCTTGTATATGTAGATTGGTCAATTGCTCATTAATACATTATTTTTACAAATTAAAAATATAAAGGTTAAAGTACAAATTTTGCCTCGCTAATTTCGGAATAGTTTTATTTTAGTTTTTATAGATTTAAACGTTTGAATTTAGCCTTTATAATTTTGGCTAAGTTATTTCAGTGGTGATTCTAAGATTCTACGAGTTTCATTTTTGTTACTATGATTTGATTATAACTTATCAAATCTCTCAACCCCACACGATGTACTAAAAAAAAAATTCTAATTATAACTAAATTGAATTTTTATCGACCAAATAAAAGTATCTATTTCTATCTATTTGTTACTTAACTGTAAACTCTCATTTAGAACATTAATTCATTGTCATGTATAAAAGTGTGTCAATAGGTTAACTATAAAGGAGATTTATGACCTTTGGTTGAAACATGAAAAAAACTTGAAAAATTCAAACCCAAACTATAGCAACTAAATTGAAAGATTTAAAACTATAGGAACCAAATTGAAAATATGTTGAAACCATATAGAGACCAAATTTATAATTTAATCAAAATGCAAATGGTAAGATATAGTAATTTTATTTTAATATTCATTTATTATGTGATAGATTTCAAATTGCAATAGCAATGTTTGGACCTTAAAACTTGTCTATAAATAGAAACAAATTAGAACTTAGAACCCTAGTCTCTCTCACATCTTTCGTTCTCTCTCTAAAATCCTCAACTTTATTAAACAACGGCTAAGGCAGCTTTAACTAGCTACTTCTTTTTCCAACTCATAATTTTGCCAAATGAACTTCACGTGGTTGTTGCAAAAGGCAGCGCAAAAGCTCAAATGGTGAACAATGTTGGTGTCGAAGATAGCTCTGGTGGATTTCGATGACGGATTTTTGGCCCACTTCTCCCAACCATAGCCGTGGTGTTGGCCATGGTGACCATGGCGGTGGCGGCGGTGGCGGCGGTGAAGTTCAAAACTAAAAAACCTGTTTGAACCAAGTTTTATGTAGTCGTAATGTTTTCTTATGGCTAGCTTTTTCCATGTGTGGTGAATGTGTTTTAGTTTTTAGTTTAGTTTGCTATGTTTATTTTTTCTGTAGTGGTTTTTCAATTGCATGTGTTAAGTTTGCTATTTGTTTTTGCTTTTACGATCATATAATAAATGTAAGCTAGCTAGTTGACTTTTTGTTCGAGGAGTAGTACATTAACTTATAATTATTAGATTATTTACAAATGGAAGGATCACTTTCGCTCGAGCAAGGAAAAAAAGGGTAAAATACAACTGGCTAAAGTTAAGAAAAAAAAAATTTATAAGACGGCGTTGCCTCTCAAAATTACTGTACAAAAGGAATGATCCCTTTTACCTCGAGCATATAAAAGAAAAGGTCTAATTACATCTACCTAAACATAAATAAAGTTAATTTTATAAGTGGGCTCGATGGCTGAATTTTATAATACATTCTATTATTACTCAATAGTTTACTTTATCTATATCTATACTCTATTAAAACTTATGGACTAAAATAAAAAACCAAAGTCACCTCCACATGAAAAAAAAGTCATGATAAAACCTTACAATTCTTGGAATAGAAGGAAGAATTTAGATGAAATCGATTGTTGTGTCGTAGATGAACCATTACCTTGAAAGCAACTTCGGAATGACTATGACACTAAATCGTATGTATGTCGGTTGCTCCCCAAAGTCAACAGAACTCCGAACTCAGGCATGCACTTGCTACAGCCGAATGGAATCGAAGAACACGCTCATAAATTTTTGTCAAGAGGTTTTTGATCTCACTACCGACCAAATGAAACCAAAAGAATTGTTTTAAAAAGAAAAACAATGATTTGTTTAAATGCCTTAATTAATTGAAACGTTGTAAAATAAATTGAAAGGTTTAACAATTAATTACCCCATAAAATAAAACGTTTTTCAAAACCATAAAGGTGATATTCATTTTAATTTTGTCAACACACCATGTCATTCCCAACAATCTCCACGAATCACAGATGGTAAAAATAAAAGGTATTATGAGTAAAGAAATAAAATAAACTTAAGCATTAATATCTTTCGATTTGAATTAATACATAGTGAAGTAAGACAACAAACTAAGTAGTAAAAGTGAGTTACCTATTCAACTTCAAGTACTTATGGTTGAGACCCTCACAACATGTTTTAATCATCCGTTTTTCGATTCTATAATATAAATCAAGTGTTATTAATGGTCATGCACATAAAACTTCAGGTCATCATGAAAGCTTTAGGAAAAGATCATTTCTCTTTCATAGAAGGTGACCCACCTACATAATCACGTTATTGCTTCATCAAGTCTATTAGACATAAACCACTTAAAGCTGAGCTATGAAGATTTTGCACATTATCCATAAAATCCATACAGACCACCCAAATAAATGGCTATGAACTATCACAATACACCACAACATAAATATAAATATTAGGATTTTAGTCTCATACATACTGAAGAACTCAATAATTACTCTCCGTGAGAGGATCCACTGATTTCCTCTCTGACCTCACATACTCTAAGAAGATAATCCCACCTTTCAAAAATTGTTTCACAACTCAAATTTTCATGCATATATGCTTTCTCTTACCATTGTACATTAAATTTTTGACAATCTCTGTGGCAACTTGTGAATCATAATATAGGGATATTAGTATAGACTGCCCCCACAAATATAACATATTTCATGAAATAAAAATTATTCATACAGTTATACACATAAGTATGGTAGAATAACTTTTATGACAGTAATTTGCTCATATATGAAATATACTTTCTCCTCCTAAAAGAAACAGATATTCGTTGGTGGATACCCTCATCATTATCTATAATACTATTTCCATCACAATAACACTTTCCAATACATAATAAAACTTGTTAAAGTGCAAACAGTAACCCAAACGATGAAAGGCAATCCAATGGTCTTTACCAGGATAGAGAAAATATCTACTCAATATACTCATAACATACACAATTAGTATAATTCATTAGAGACAACACTGCCTATAATTTTTGCATATACAAATTGAGATATACTATCACCCTTATTCTCTTAAGACTTATGCTATCGTTATAAGATGTTCTTACAGTAGATCATCAAATCAATCAACTTTACATAAATAAAGGAAGAATTGATTATCATGTTTACTTATCTTAACACAAAGTATTACATCAGTCTCTCCTAAATCTTTCATTTCAATAAAGACAACTTGGTATCATTAATGACATTTAAATCTGTGCAAGACAAGGATGTCATCAACATATAAGCATACAATCACACAATCTGCTCCAAACAACTTTGAGTAAACATAATAGAGTACTTTAGGAGCTTGTTTAATGATATAAAGAAAATTTTACATACCTTACTCTCTTTACCAGTAACCACAAAACTTCCAGGTTGTGATAGCTCCTCTAAATCACAGTTAATAAATGTTATTTTTTTACATCCAATTGATATAGAACCAAGTCATGAATAGATGCAAACATGATCATAGATCTAATAACAACTATTTTAGTTACAGGAGAATATATATCAATATCATATTTTGTGTATATCCAACAACTTAAATGAATTTTTATTGAATAAATTGGTATAATTCTTTAAAAATTCATTTGTACCTAATAGGTTCATTTCCTCTAGGTAAGTCTATCAAGTCCACCTCATCTATAAGATACATGCATACAGATTGAACATCGACTATCTTATTTGAATTTTCAACCAAAAGGCGGTCAAGAAAATTTAATTTTACATGTTCATACTCATAACTTGTCAAATTAATTATTTTACCAATAATTAATTTAATTTCACATAATCATGTCAATAAACTTCACTAGGAAAATATATTTTTCACAGTTTACTAAATAATTAAAATAGTAACTTCACATCGTTAATTGACATATATGCACATAAGTTATTAACGAATTATATAAATTCACAATTTATACATTTTCAATAATACTTTTGATTATATGATAACATGTAACTTCAAAACGAAATAAATTTAGTGGCACATATGCACAATTAAATGTACCATTTGTTTCTTTCGAGACTATAGACATGCTCATTATAAATTATTTATAACTAAAAATTTTATATCTTCAATATGACTATATATTAAACTATAGTCAAGTAATACATCAAATCACAAATAGGAAGATCTTAAGACCCAACATCGTAATTATGATCGAGTAGCACATATAATTGGATTTTACGCAACACATCCTATTTCCAACAAGAGGAAGATAATTATATTTTAAATTAAGATCAATGAAATAGTTTTCATTCTAATGAAAATTCATGAATTCTCAATAACCATACTACAACAATTTTCACTTTCAATGTCAGTTGGTAGCTTGTAAATAATGACGGTTTAAGCTATAATGTCGGTTTTATAAAAAGTGGATCTTTAATGTCAGTTCTGAACCGACATCAATTATGAAGATATTATGTCAGTTGTTAAGTGACATAAAATATAAAAAATAAATAATAAATAATAAAAAGACATTGGGATATGATATCAGTTTCCAAATGACATCAAATGTCAAAAAAATAAAAAATGAAAATGCGTAGGAGTATGATGTTTAGTCGGTTTACAAACGACATTATCAGTAAACTTCTTAATGCTTAGTAATTTAAATCACATTTAGAAGGTATTGGTCTTTGTTGTAAACTTTCGAGTATTGTCTCATAACTGTTGGGCTTGTGGATACAAAATAATAATAATAATAAAAGAAAAGTCATGGCCCAACTTATTGTTAACCTAATACACACATATATATGTAAATGTGTGTGTTGTTTTTGGAGTAGCCGTGAAAACAGATGAAAAAAAAAGGAGCAACCATCAGAATTTGTTTGGGGCAAATCTGGGTTTTTTTGTGGCAACGGCTCGGGTGTTGGCATCACAAATTAGGGAGATCAAGATCATCTTTGTTCGGGGTATAGTATCTTGATTATATTTGTGAGTTTTTCATTCCTGTACCTAAGTATAGTGTTTATAATACTTAGAAGCTAGGGGGATTTTGTTGGGACCTCTAGGGAATATTATTGGGGAGTGTTTTGTATCCAATCCTATTAACAATTATTAGTGAATTACCCACATCTGAGTGGATTACTGGAGTAGCCCTTACTGGTGAACCAGTATAAATCTACTGTATTATTATCTTCTGCTTTACTGTTTTCTTCCTATTTGTATATTTTGGTTGTGTTTGAATATTTTATGTGGAAGGAGAAATTATTGAAGACCGTTAATTTCCCAAGAATAACAATGTCTCATACTTTTAATGGTCATAATGGTTGTAAAGAAGCTACAATACCCCATCTTTATTTCCTTAATTTTGAATTAAGTTAAATTTTTCTAGGCTCACGATTGCTCAATTCAGTTGGTTTTTTTTTTAAGGACAACATGAAATCTAAAAGGTTGGAATATGTAAAAGGTTGTTATTTAATTTAGGAAGAACTGAAATATTTTCACTAATAATAACTAATAATAGAATTTCAAAAGAATTGTAATTTTTTCATTGTCTACTAATATAAATAGACATTTTTCTTCTATCCTTTTTCCCAACATTTTGAGATATGCGTTTTTTTTAGTTCTCTCCCATTTCTTTCTTTAAAGTCTCTCTATTTTGAAAGAAACTCAAAGTTAAGACATACATGCTAAGTTCAAGTTGGTACAAAATTGATATATTAAAGCTATATTCTAATTCATAAGTTTGTGTGGTTACAATTTCATTTAAGGAATTGCATCGGGTAGTAAATTAGTTTTATATATTTAACAATATAGCACCTGTTTTTTACATTTTTAAATATAACAAATTTTTTAGATTTATGATTTTGAATATTTCAGTATTCCCAAATTACCATTTCTAGACATATAAATTGCAAGTATATCAGACACTCATATCATTGTAAATAAAATATATATCATACATTTATATACTACATAGAAACTCACATTAAGTAAATCAAAATATCACAGCAATAGTATATTAGATGTATATCATACATATATCATATTTAATAGGTTTTTTTTGTTCATTGTTGGGGTTCTTATTTGCACTCTATCGTTCAATTTTTTAGAATTCCAAAAGAGTAATACCGTATTTAATATGTTTTTTTGTTCATCTCGTTCTTTATTCTATTTTAAATTAGTGAAGTGTTTATGTTCTTCGTTCTATTCTAATAAGAGGTATATTAGTTGAGTATATCACACTGATATACGTAATATAAGATATATTTTAGGCATATTAGTGTTCTATCTGACATATATCATGACTATATCAGTGATGAATCAATAAATGGTAAATCATATAACCATATAAGAAGTTATATAAGTGATATATCAGTTGTATATACCAACAATTCTAACATGTAGTCACATGTTATATATACCAACAACATGTAATCACATCAGTTGTTCATTTTGAACCAAAACTTTAATCTAAAAAACAACTTACTTTTTATTTTTTATTTTTTGTTTTTTGTGGATCATATAATCATACCAGAAGTATATATATCAATACACATAGATCGTAGTTATATCAAAAGTGTATCAGTGGTAAATTTGAAGTATATCAAGTACATATCAGACATATATCAGTGGTAAATCAATTATAAATTATATATCTGTACTATATCTGTAACGCCTCGCGTTCTCTAACTCGTCTTTTTAGAGATAAATAGTGTCTTTGGATTTTTTTCCCTAAACCGATAACTTTAATTCTTGGATTTTATAATTTTGAAATTCTAATTTTTTGGCTAAAGTAGAATTAAGTTTAATTTCATTGGATTGAGATAATTTAAGTTCTCGACCTGTGTACGAGATTTTTAGTTAAATCTTAATTTCAGGGGTTTTAGTATTTTTCTTCAGAAATTCTACTTTCCTTTGAATTATCATACTTGGGTTTTAGACTTTCAGTTAACTATTTTATTTTGGATTGTTGTGGGTTTTATTTGATTTCTAGAGTGTAATTTTGGGGCTTATTGTTTGGGTCATTGTGGTTCTAATTGGGCCTCCTTTAAGAAGAAGAAATTCAAAAAAAAAA
>NW_019104671.1:259041-276603 GCF_001995035.1 Momordica charantia
AGTGGCGCGCGCAGGGGGTTGGTGTTGGGGTGGGCGCGTGCATGGGTGGTAGAGGGTGTGGCACACAGGCGTGGGCGATAGGGGGCATGCACGTGGGCTCTGGCGAGTGTAACTAAAACAAACAAAATCTCAAATTTTCTTTTATAAACCATGCATCCACTCTATTCTAACAGTCCAACCTAATGGAAGGAATATGAACTTCTGGCGTGGGGTGGAATAAGCATGGATTTGCTCAGTAGGTTCAATTAAAACGCACACTTTCAAATCCCATAGATATGATTAATGGTCTCGACCTTCTTGCTACCTGCAGACTTGCTAGGCTAGGGTCAAACTATAACACGAAGACAGTAGCAAGCGTACGATACACAATCAAAATGCAATTCGGGACCGAACCAGTTCTTCACAACAAAATAGCTACTACACAAACCCTATTAGTGGAAATTGTGATGTGTTTCGATGTAGATGGTGTCACTCTTATTGATTTTGATCCTTCCAAATCCAATTGTGGTTACTCGTTCACAATTTTTTAAAACCATATGATGATGTATAAGAAATAAGATTTTTTTTAAGTAGAACATGTAAGGTGGGAAGATTCAAACTCACGACTAACATTACACATAAATGCCTTAATACGTTGAGCTTTGTTCAAGTTGGCAATTGAAATAAGTTGTTGTTTACCATAATGGTTTCTATAATGTTTTACAATAACTTTTATATTTATAGCTTAAAAATCATAATAATTGTAAAACATTATAGAAACTATCATTATAAAAAGCAACTTATTTTAATTGTCAACTTTAGTAAAACTCAGCTCAGCTCAGTAGATTAAGGCATTTAAGTATGATCAGAAGGTCATGAGTTTGAATCCTCCCGTCCTACATGTTGTACTTAAAAAAAATCTTATTTTTTATACATCATCATATGAGTTTTAAAATGTGGACAAGTAACCACAATTGGATTTGGAATGATCGCAATCAATAAGACTGACACTCATCTACATCAAAACACATCACAATCTCCACTAATATGGTTTGTGTATGAGTTATTTTGCAACGAAGAACTAGTTCTGCCTCATATTGCATTTTGATTGCATGTCGCACGCTTGCAACTGTCTTCGTGTTATGGTTTGACCCTAGCCTAGCAAGTGTGAGGATAACAATAAGGTCGAGACCATTAATTATATTAATGGATATTTGAAAGTATGTGTTTTGATTAAACTTACTCACTAAGCAAATCTCATGCTTATTCCACTCTCCACCCCAAAAGTTCATATTTCTTCAATTTATTATATCGTGTCAAACTTTATTGAGATCATTTTCTAAATGTCTAAAACACATCATTAAAATAAATTAATCAATATTAGTGACTTAATTGAAAAAAATTAAAGCAAAAAAATAAAAACAATATTAGCTCTAACGGACATATATATTTAGCCATTAATTTTTCTTTTAAGTTTAAAAATATGTAGTGAGTGTTTAAACACTAGGTTGAATTGTTAGAATAGAGTCGATGCATGGTTCATAAAGGAAAATTTAAGATATTTGGTTGTTTTAGTTTTACCGTTCCGACGAAAAGGAAGTTCCCCGACAATTTTGTGCAGAGGTCCCTCCATCTTGAGACCACAAGCCATGAATCGTATATGATTGTGGCGCTGGTTGGATACATTGATTAAATCTACGAACAACTGGTGGTCATTGTTGAACAAACAAAAAACTGTCAAAAGTTTGTGATTCAGCAATAGAGAATTGTTTTTGGTGTTGTCATGGTAACTTAGGTAATGATGAGGTTGTGCAAACTAAATTTATATTTATAGTTTGTGTGGTAATTAAGGGCCTATAAAGATTGAGTCACCTAATTGTGGATACATATAAAGAAAATGAGATACCTAAATTTGGGTTTTTAACTCCTCATTTCCTAACACTCTACATTTGGGTCTCTTTTTATGATCAAATTTCTATCCTATCCCGCTACACACTCTCTTTCAAGTATGACACAATCACACATATTGCCTGTAGCTATTATACAAGTAAATTTTCAAAAACTAGGGTCCATAAGACTGGTTTTTTTTGTTGTCTATCATTGTTTCAAGATCTAATATGTTATAGTCGTATATATATAATCCAAATAAAATAAAGTTTCACATGAGGTGGTTCGAGCCTCCTCAATTTTGTAATCTATATTAATAATTAAAACATAAGTTGTGAAATAATTTCATTGACTTAGTCGCCAGCATGCCGCCCGCACCTCTCTGTCAGTGGGTTTTTTATTTCAACACAACTATTTTTTTATATAACTCTATATTCCTATATATGTCTTTTAAAAAGGGACAAAATCATAAATTCTATGATTATATGTTTGAAATAATTAACTTTTGAAGTTTCATATAAAATTCTTCACTTATAAATAGTTCGTGCTGTAATTAACTTTTATATACAATTTAATAATACTACAATTGGGAATTTTTTTAAATTATTTGTTTGATTGGTAAGCTTTCAGAGTATAGTATTAGTTAAGGAGCTTTAAAAAATGTCTCATAGATTTTCAACTATTACAACAATGAAGTATGAGAAATGGAATGAAAATGCCAAAATAAACAAGAATAAAAAGTGATATAAAATTAAACAATATATACCTTCAAAAAATATCTTCGTATGCAATGTTAGTATAAAAATAAGGTGAACGTTAATCTCATCCTTCGAGTTTTCTAATATACCACGAGCAACCTAAAAATAAGTAAAAATGAGAGAGCTTTCCACTGTTTTCAAACTTCACAAAAGAAAATGACACAACATAACGAAGTAAATATTTAAAGAAAAAACAATATGACAGACAAATCTTCCATAAGAAAATAGAAAGTCTTAATTTTTATCGAAATATAGTGGGATTAGAACTTGACTAGAGAAACACTACTAAACGAGCTCTAATTAGCCAACTTTTCTTACCGGATGACGGAAGGCATAGTGAAGGATTTTCTTTCGATGTTCTTCAGATAATAGTGTTAAGATGTCTGTAACGTACCGTGCAAATACCTTTTCCCAAAAAAAAAAAAAAAAGTTATATGTGATGTTGTAACATTGTGAGATGAAATAAATGAATTACAACTCAAACATTTTCCAATAAACAGATATGAATTCTATTTATTTCATCTCCATGCAATTGTCGCGGTTTCATTCTTTATCATCATTCCTTCCTGCACTCTTACTTTTGGAATCGTTTGTTTGAAATATTTCTCTCGTAGAAATTGTATCTCCAAAAATATGAAAATTACAAACCATATCAAAGTAAATTACTAATAATTATGAAGTAAAATTGCAGAGTTTGATTCCTAAAACTTTATTAAGGTTGTATGTAATATTATTTCCTGAGACAACCTATTAAACACAAGGTTACGTAATTGAAGGACCTCCTAGAGGACACTGCAAAGTTGAAGATCCTATCATGAAAAAGAGGTAGTTTCTTTTAAGTCTGATCTATGGAAACCTAGAAATAATGGATCATATTGACAGGTGAATATGTTTTTATTGACCTTTTTTTGTTCTTACTTTTCTTCTTAATCTGTTTTTAATGATTCCTTCATCAGACATAGTAAAGGCCAAACCTTGAACTGAAACCAGCCGTCCACTCCCAATTATCCAACGAAATATCCTTTCAGATTGACCAGATTTCACAGGAGCTGCACTGCACCCTACCCTTTCTCCAATGCTTTGAATGCTGCATAAACAAGAAACAGAACCAGGGGAGACCTTGTTTTTCTCATGGAGCTCGGATAGTCGCCAAAGATCAACGGATTCAGAAACCTGAAACTCAATTAACTTTAACACAAACTTGGGTGAAATTCAAAATGCTTTCTTCTTGTTCATCAACTCTTCACCTCTTTCGGCTGCTTCAATGTCAATGCTGGAATTCCAACATCGAGCCAGATCCCAATCACTCCCCTCTCTCACGCTGTCTTCCCCTTTCATGGCCTATTCCTGAAGCACTTGAGCTTAATTATCAATGGGATTTCGTTCACAATTAACTAATTTGGAACCTGGATTTGAGGATATACAGTTTTGTTGGACTGTAGTTTGTTTAAACCGATAAATTTAAACCACATAATACTTAGTAAGTTATCATAAATTTAGAGGAGAAATTAAGCCATTTGAAAAATAAAAAGTCTAAATTTCTACCACTTTGAACTTTTCTCACCTATTATTAGGAATAATGATGAGTAATGGTCAAATAATTCTCTCTTATTTTTGTAATGTCAGGTAAGTTTATCATAAAAAATTTTAACTTCCATCGATGACAATGATATAATTGAAAGAAAATGTAAAAATGTAAGTGAATTAAATTGAAACTTTTTAAACCGATTAAACTTAAAAAATATTGATAATACTAGGGACGACTAAAATAAACGAAATAATTTTTTTTTTTTAAGTTTAAATCTTATTTTCTTCCGACCAATTTTAAATTCTTGTATACTTCAATCTTTATACTTAAAAAGTCAATTTTGGTCTTGTGAAAATAAATTAAATAAATAAATAAGTTGTTAAAGTCAAGAAAGAAAAGCAAAGCAAAGATGTCATACATCACAATGAGACGTTGGTAAGCATGAAGAAAGGAACCAAACCTATAATAGACATGGGCTACTCCTCTCATTAACAATTGGTTTTGAGATGAAATCCCATGAATATTAATATGGTATCAGAGCCCACAAGCTCAAACGAGCATTCGGTCCAAAATGGGATCCGATCGAAGATTGGTGAACCCAAAAGAGGCGTCATCTTGAGGGGCATGTTAAGGATCTCACATTAAAGGGACTTAACAATGGTTTATAATAGACATGGACTACTCCTCTCATTGCCAATTGGTTTTGAGATGGAACCCATGAATATTAATAGGTAATAGTTGGAAATTTTGTTTTGAAATTAATATAAATTTTAACACAGATTGATAAGTTTGTGGATTTTGCCAAAAAAGAAAAAAAAATTCTTAGGAATTTAAAAGGCTTTTTGTTTGAGTATGATGGAAGTAAAGAAGCTTGCGTCTTTGGTTTCCTAAAATTTTAAAGACTTTTTTTTCATCTAATCCTTTGAACTTTATTAAAAATGTTAATTTAACTCAAATAAGTACATGAAAATACCGGTTAATATAGAAAATTCTTTTAATAATAATATTTTAGAGATAGAGAAGACAAATAAGAATTATTTCAAAATATTCTTCTCAAGGCCTATCAAACAAATGTAAGGTGGGAAAGATTCTCAGATCCATTATTTTCAATATTATTATAACACAAAAATAAAAAGTGGAAGAAAGTTAATACCATTTCAGATCCATTATTTTCAATATTATTATAACACAAAAATAAAAAGTGGAAGAAATTTAATACCATTTCAAAACTTAGTTGTCTTGTGTATAGGTACATTGGTTAATTGCTCATTAATACATTATTTTAACAAATTTAAAATATAAAGGTCAGTACAATTTTGCATGTCTAATTTGGGAATAGTTTTATTTTAGTTTTTATTGTTTGAATTTAGCCTTTATAATTTTGGCTAGTTATTTGAGTTGTGATTCTAAGATTTTACGAATTTCATTTTGGTTACTATGATTTGGTTATAATTTATTCGTGCTGGCTTTTGTCAAATGAAGTTGATTTGGCAAGAGTACGAGGAGAAAGAGAAAGCAAGTTATAGGTTAATTTGACATCGTTAATAAAATGAAGAATGAGAGAGAGTGAAATATGTGAGATTGTAGGCTTCTTAGACAAGTTGAAGGGTTAATAATTATATAATGAATAACTTGCCCATAATTGAAAAAGTAATTATACTTAAAATTTTGTGTTTTTTTTTAATTTACCTTGAGCAACATTAATATTTTATAATTGTACATGGATTACTTTGATTTGTTTTGTATTTAATATGCACCATTTATAGTTGGGTTAAATTACAAATTTGATTCACATAGTTTGGGCGTAGTTTCAATTTGATTTACAGGGTTTTAAAAGTTTTAATTTGGTTCCTATAGTTTGAGCTTAATTTCAATTTGGTAACAATAATATTAAAAATTTAAATCCTTTCAGCATGGTTTTTTTTTTAATTTAACCTGACAATGTGTATTTGATGTCAACCTAACCTAGCTCAACTGATTAAGACATATCTCCAATTAAAAAGTCATGAGTTCAAATATGTTGTTGTAATGATAGGGAAAAAAATTTGTTTGTATGTAGTTAATTGTATTTGGGTTTATAATTGAGTTTAAAATACATAGGTTTTTGTTTAGATCATAAAATACAATTTATAGATGATTTGTGAAGTTTAGCCAAATTATAGGAACTAAATTTAAAATTTATAACCGAGTAAAGATTGAAACTAAACTCAAACTATAAATACTAGATTGAAACTTTAAAAATTAAGGAGATTAAAATGAAACTATACACCAATAGGACAAAACTTGTACTCTAATTAACATTTATATGCATACATGTTTAATTTAACAACATATAGGATTCAAGATTTGAACTTACAACCTTATGATCGGAGATAAATGCGTTAACCAATTGAGTTAAATTTGGCCTAATTAACTTTTGTATATGAATGGGAAATTAACCACGGGAGATATACATGACAACTAAGTTAGCCATGTTTCCTTCATGTGTACAATATTTGAGACAATGCATGTGAATTCCTAAATCCCAATAAAACACTGTGTGGTGTGAATTTAGAGGCATTATGCATGACAAGCCTTTCGAGAGAATCTCTAGGAATAACCACTTTTTTCTACTCTATTTCAAAAAGTATTATAAACATTTTCACTAATATGATTGGGACGATTAACATTTATAAAAAGATATTTTTAATTATATACTTAATTTAAATTCTAAACTATCATCTTTTTACTTAACAATTTATTATAATTCATGAAAATCAAATAAAAGTTTTAAAATATACTAACAATAAGTATCATTAAAAAAATAGTTTTTTTAGTTCAACCACACGTAGGTTAGAGGTTCGAACCCCAACATTATATTAAGAAATATATGATTTAACAAGCAAGTTGAATTATGTTCATGTTACATAAATTAAATGGGTAAATAAATATCATATAAATTCAAATATTTTGAAAATATTATGAGAGTACCCCCAATTTTAAATTAATACATTTAAAATGCTAACATTAGCCTAAAGAATCAAATAAAACTTTTATAAAAAAAAAGGGTAATAAATTGAAATTTTCTTTTGAAATTAATATAAATTTAAATGCTCCATTATATACTAAGTTTGTGGATATTGCAAAAAAGGAAAAAAAAATCCTTGCGGTGAAATTTAAAAGGCTCTTTTTTAGTACTATGCAATTTAAGAAGCTTTCGTCATCCATTTTCTAAAATTTTAAAGATTTTTTTTTCATGCAAACCTTTGGAGTGGATTAAAAATGTTAGTTTAACTAATATAAGTATATAAGAATACGGAGTAATATTGAAAATGTTTTATAATAAGGGTTATTTCAAAAGATTCTTCCCAAAGACTTACTACACAAATGTAAGATTAGAAAGATTATACCAAAAGATTCAGATTCATTATTTTCAATATTAAAAAAAAATGGAGCTTAATACCATTTCAGAACTTAGTTGTCTTGTATATTATCCGTGGTCAATTGCCTATTAATTCATTATTTTTACAAATAAAAAATATAAAGTTTAAAGTACAAATTCTACCTCGTATAATTTTGGAATAATTTTACTTTAGCTTTTATAGTTTTAAATGTTTCAGTTTAATCTTTATAATTATGGCTTAGTTATTTCAATATTGATCATATGATTTTACGAGTTTCACTTTTGTTACTATGCTTTGGTTATAACTTATCAAATATTCCCACTCTACACGTTGTACTAAAAAAAGAAAAACTTTTCAAATTATCGCCAAATGTTGAACTTTTATCGACCAGATAAATCTATCTAGTTCTATCTATTTTGTACTTAACTGTAAATGCTCATTTAGAATATTAACTCATTGTCACGTATAAAAATGTGTCAATACGGTAACTAAAAAGACGATTTCTGACCTTTGTTGAAACATGCAAAAAAAAAAAAAAAACTTGAAAATTACGATCCCAAACTATTGCAACAAAATTGAAAGATTTAAATTTATAGGATCCAAATTGAAAATATGTCCAAACGATATAGAGACTAAATTTGTAATTTACTAAAAACGCAAACGGTAAAATGTAGTAATTCTTTTTTTAATTATAATCTATATTGTGATAGATTTTAAGTTTCAATACCGATGTATTGACCTTAAAACTTGTCTTAGAACTTAGAAAAGTTTTTAGAAGAAAGAAAAGAATAATTTTAGAATACATTACGAGATTTATGGTGACGTAATTTTCAAACTACCATATTATTGTACCAAAGTGACTACTTAGAATGTTAATGAATGTGTTTTTATAATATACTCATAAATAGAAAGGTCTTTGGGATCATTTAATTTCACGCATTGAGATAATTATTTTGTTGTGTAGATTGAGATTACTCTATTCTGGTAGACATTAATTATTATGCCATACGTATTGAGATTACTCTATGTTGGTAGATCATAATACTCTGCTATGGGTATTGAAATTACTCTACACTAGAAGACCAGAATATGGGTACAGGTGTGGTGTTGAGCTATTCTTAGCCTATTTTATGTTTGAAAAATATATTTTATATGTATCTAGAAAGTGTTTTCCTAACGATATAACATGTTGTTACAAGTTATTATTAGAAAGCTTACTAAGTCTTAGCACTCGAGCTTTATGAAGCTTTACAGAGCTTTGTAATTTAAGTTGTTCGGGCAGAAGAGTTTTACAAGATTATTTCCTAATTAACTTGCCACTCACTGACAAAACCTTACAATGACATAAAAGTAAACTTGGTTCTAGTTAGAATTGAAGCTTTTTAATCGTGAATTGGATGGTCGCTACCTAGGCTACCGCGGGGAGGGATGGAGAGAAAAGCCAACACCATAGATCGCTCGAAAGTAGGAGGGATATAACGGCACCAAAGGATGGGATGAAAAGTATTTGATCCCACAGATTGCTCAGAAATAGGAGGAATACAACGTTGTTTCATTGTGTCACCTGCTTCAGCTTCAATCTTGCTCACTATTGGAGCTTTTGAATACTGCACAGTCAAGTTTGGAAAATTCCTTGTGGCTTTTGCCAAATGACGTTGATTTGGCAAAAGTATGAGGAGAAAGAGAAAACAAGTTATAGTTGAATTGGACAATCTTAAGAGAAATGAAGGATTAGAGAGAGAGTGAAAGATGTGAGATAGGAGGCTTCGTAACAAGTGGAAGGGTTAATACACTATTGCAAAATCTATCCCATTATAATTAACATAGAGTTACTCAATTTTAAAACTAAGATGTGATATATAATGAATAAGTTGCCCATAATTCAAAAAGTATTTATACTTAAAATTTTGTGTATATATATTTTTTAATTTACCTTGAGCAACATTGATTTGTTTTGTAGATTCAAACTTAAAAAATTAAGGAGATCAAAATGAAATTATACACTAATAGGATTAAATTTGTAATCTAATTAACCTTTATATGCATACATTTCCTTTTTTTAATATAACAACATGTAGGGTTGGAGAATTGAACTCACAACTTTATAATGTATTAACGTGTTGAGCTAAGTTCAAGTTTGACCTAATTAACTTTTATATATTAATGGAGAATTAACTACTGTAGATATACATGACAACCAAGTTATCAAATGGTATTACTTTATTTTATTCTTATTTTTTTATTGATTTTTGTTTTTTTTATTTTTTTGTTTCGTTTTGTTTATTTGCTTTTTGTTTTGTTTTGTTTTTGTTTTTTTTTGTTTTGCCACGTTTGCTTCATGTGTACAATAATTGAGGCATTCTGGATGGCAAACCTTTTGAGAGAATCTCTGGGAATAACCACTTTTTTCTTTCTATTTCAAATAAACATTTTGAGTTATATGGTTTAAATTAACATTTATATAAATACATTTTTAAAGAATAACAACCAATATATTTATTAATTATATACTTAATTTAAATTCTAAACTATCATCACTTTACTTAAGAATTTATTATAATTCAAGAAAATCAAAATAAAAAGTTATAAAATACAATAACAATAAGTATCATAAAAGAATAGTTTTTTAGTTCAATAACATGTGTAGGGTACAGATTCGAACCACAACATTTTATCGATAAGTATATGATGTAACAAGCATGTCGAATTATGTTCATGTTATCATAAAATTGGGATTGATGTTGCCTGATCTGAAAAATGACCAAGATCAGGAAGTTCGGATGGACGAGCTTATTCGTCGAGCTAATGAGCGAATAGGCACCTACAAAATAAAGTAAGAGCTCCAACGCCCAAATCAGTGTTTGTCCAATCAATGCTTGACAGAGTATCATTTCACATACCTGAAAATGAGGCGAGATCTATATTTATAGAAGTGAGGTTCATATATAGCACTCCAACGACTTCCCGACAGCCTAAGAATTGCGACGTGTTGTCTAAAGGTTATGTTAGAGATTTACGCTTGTGGTCGCTCTTGAAGGTCAGGTCATCCTTTGAGGAGGATGGCTGATGTATGAAAGTTTAGACTGAGCTTGTCTCGAACTTCAAACAAGCTTTCAACCAACTGAGAAATAGTTCGGCAGAGCCTTCAGAGAGGTCTGAACTAGTGATTTTCTCTTTAATCATTCATTATGTCTACTAATTATTGTTAAGCTCTCAGATGACAAAACGTTGTTGATGAAAAATCACATGCAACAAATATAATATCATTATTATATAATTTAATAATATTCTATTTAGTAAAGTAAGGTTTAGTCAAGTATTATATTCATAAATTAAATGGATAAATAAATATCATATAAATGCAAATAAATTCAATTTATTTATTTTTTTTAAAATTATGAGAATACCAATCAATTTTAAAATTAAAAATTCAAAACGCTAATCATTAGCCTAAAGAATTAGTAAGATTGTTATAAAAAAAAGGATAATAGTTCGAAATTTTGTTTTGAAATTAATATAACTTTAAATAGACGTTGATAAGTTTTTGGATTTTGCAAGCAAGAATAAAAAATCTTACAGTGGAATTTAAAAGGCCTTTTGTTTTAGTACGAATTTAAGAAGCTTTCGTCCTCAGTTTCCTAAAATTTTAAAGACTTTTTTTTTCATGTAATCCTTTGGACTTTATTAAAATGTTAATTTAACTCATATAAGTATATGAAAATACGGGGTAATATAGAAAATGGTTTAATAATAATATTTTAGAGACAGAGTAGACAAATAAGGATTATTTCAACAGATTGGAAAGATTATGCCAAATGATTCAAATCTATTATTTTTAATATTATTATAACACACAAACAAAAAGTGACAGAAAATTTAATACCATTTCAGAACTTAATTGTCTTGTATATGTACATTGGTCAATTGCTCATTAATACATTATTTTTATAAATAAAAAATATAAAGGTTAAAGTACAAATTTTGCCTCATGTAATTTCACAATAGTTTTATTTCAGTTTTTATAGTTTTAAACGTTTTAATTTAACCTTTCTAATTTTGGCTTAGTTATATTTAGTCGTGATTCTAAGATTTTACTAGTTTCATTTTTGTTACTATGACTTAGTTATAACTTATCAAATCTCACAGCCCCACACAATGTACTAAAAAAATCTAATTATAGCTAAATTGAACTTTTATCGACCAAATAAAACTATCCATTTCTATCTATTTTTTACTTAACTGTAAACTCTCATTTAGACATCAACTCTGTCATGGATAAAGTGTGTCAATGGGGTAACTACGAAGAAGATTTCTGACGTTTGGTCGAAACATACAGAAAAACTTGAAAATTTTGAACCCAGCCTATAACAACTCAATTGAAAGATTTAAAACCAAACAATATAGACAAATTTGTAATTTAATCAAAATGCAAACAGTAAGATATAGTAATCATATTTTAATTATCATTTATTTTGTGATAGATTTCAAATTGCAATAGCAATGTTTGAACCTTAAAACTTGTCTATAAATAGAAACAAATTAGAACTTTGAAGCCTCGTCTCCCTCACATCTTTTGTTCTCTCCCTAAAATCCTTAACTTTGTTAGACAATGGCCAAGGCAGCCTTAACCTACTTCTTGCTCATAATTTTGCCAAATGAACTTCATGTGGTTATTGTGAAAGGCAGTGCAAAAGCTCCAATTGTGAATACTGTCAGCGTCAAAGATAGCTCTGGTGGATTTTCAGTAACGGATTTTTGGCCCACTACTCCCAGCCATACTCTGGTGTCGGCCATGGTGGCGACAGCGGTGAAGTTCAAAACTACATAGAAATATGATAGTAGGTTACCCTATGCTCCGCAGCAACCACAAGTGGTTCGCGAAAAAGTAAAACTCAACTTTCTAGAATTAGCCAAGTAGCACCAGACACTTTTTTCCCAAAGTATGAATTTTCTGTATTTTTATTCACAATTAAGGTAGAAAGCAAAGAGGCTGTAACAATTCGTATTTTCTAATACAGTCATTCTAAGAATAATGCAGAAGCGTACACAAAAAATAAACACTATATCAAAGGAAAAACTTCTATATTTAATTTGATACTATGACAAAAAATGGGGACAAGTCCAACTTTGAAAGAGAAACCTATAATATAATAAATTCAAAGAATAACTAGCAAAACTAACTAAGTTCTCATAAGCTAAAAAAATGCAAAATACTAAAGATTTTCGACTCCTCATGCCAGAACACTATTCCTCAATCACTATCTGAACAGTCACTCGAACATTCATCTCAAAACATTTAGAAAACATAAAAATGAGTACAAAAATGCTCAATAAGCAATTACCATATCAAACATTGAAATTCATTTTTCTTTTCAAAACATTTGTAACAAAAATACAGATGGATCAAAACTTTTAAAAGTCATTCTAAAACATTTAGTACAACTTTCAAACTTTCGAATAAATTAAATCATTCAAAACAATCTTACCTTCATTCATACTTTCAAAATCAGAGTGGGAGGTTGCATTATTTGGGTAGCCTATAGAACATATGTGGTTACCCGTCGGTAACACCAATCAATCAATCAGAAGCTTCTATCAGTGTTGTCGAATTAATATAGACCAAAACAGAGTTATCGAAATAATATCGACCAGAACAAACAGAGCGGTTACTTAAATATGGGACCAATAACATACACATGAATGTTCATTCCCAATGAATGTCAAACCACAAAAGTGTCTTCCCACAAATAAGTCAGAACAGAAATTCATTAATTCCAAATTAGACTAGTACCCCAAATAAGCAAAACGTTCCTCAAAATAAAAATATAGCATATCTGGATAGCCTTATTAAATCAATCAAAATATCTTTAAAATAAATAAGCAACACAAATACTTAGTTTCAATATTGAAATCATTTAAAAACTTTTAGATCATTTCAAACAAGCTTTATCAAATTATACCAAACATAATTTCAAATATTTTACAAAACTAAAATATCAATTTAAACATTTAAATAATTTTAAACAAAACTTTATCAAATCATCCAAACCATGCTTCAAATATTTTGCCAATAAACATAATATCAATTTTTGAAAGGATATAACAAATTAGTTACAAAACTATCCGAAGAGATACGGCAAATCACATAACACTTTTCGAAGGGATATGACAAATTACTTACCGCTTTCAGAAATCCTACCGATCTAATTAACTTCTTCCTTGGGTAGTTGTCAACTTAGAGACCTAGAAACAACCAATATCCAAAATCAATCATTAAATCCTACCTAAGGATTTAAACTTCAACCAATTACTAAKCAAATCTTATCTACCCAATTTTCCCATTCACAACACTTTTTTATGCAAAACAATTAGGAAAAATATGGATTTAGGGCTACAAAATCGTATCTGAAAACTGAGTTAAAAAGCCTATAAATTCCAAAATAACAAACTTTAAAATTACAAGAATCGGTATAAATTAATATGGACTAAATTTACAAAACGTTTCTAAAAAAAAAACAAGCTTAGAAACCTTCTAAACAATTGAAAATGTTAGGGATTTTAAATCTGGAATTTATGTTTTATAAAATAAAACTTCCAAGAATTTTCAACAAAACAATTAACACTTTACTGATTTTTAAAGAAAAATCAGATCTAAAAACTGTATAGAAAAACCTTTAAAACTTTGTAAAAACATAGATACTTTCATGTAAAAATCATAACAATCAGTCGTAGCTTATGGGATACAAATAGGTAAATTTTTTATGCAAAAAGAGTCTCAAAATAGTCCAAAAAACAGTCTAATAAACAACAAGACAAACCAAAAATTCTTGAAAATTTTTAGGCCAAAAAGTTCTTAAAATCTTTTATTCTAAAAACAAAGACCTCAAAACTATTCCAAATAAATTGAATTAAATAATTACATATCAAGAAAAATAAAACAAAAACAATAGGGAAGAAAACTTACTGAACTTTGAGAGAAAATACAAAAATTCTTCTTCTTTTCTTTTCTTTTTCTCTAGAGAGAAAASTAAGTCTAGCCGTTTAAGAAAATAAAACCTAGGGTTGATGAGTTTTTAAAACAAACATTAATGAAACATTTTCTAAAAAGACTAATCTAAAAAGATAAAGATTTAATAAACTCTTTTTTTTTAATTCTAAGAACAAATTATCTTTTAAAAATATTTTTTTAAAAAAACAAAAAGGTTTATCTTTGAGAAAATAAAGAAAAAATATATATATATATATATATTCGGTTGTTATAGATGTTGTGTTTTGCAAAGAAGCTTGACATTTGCAACCTAAAACCACGACTTTATCACTCATTTTTACCCATAAACTACTATTGCATGTTGAACCATTTCACTTTATAAAATCATTTTGAAACCACAAGTCCCTGAGGATACGACCTTGGAATTACTTCTTTGTATTACTTGTGACCGTGTACGCTTGCACTAGTCTCTTATTGTTTAAGATATAAAAGGTCCTAACAATGGTCTATATTAGCTCATAAAGGTTGAAGGGGCGTAGAGTCACTTGACTGTAAACTTCTCCTCGCAGATGGCGTTAATTTTTTATACCAATTTTTTGGTGAGGTCCATGTAGTTGCCACGCGGGTAACATATACGCCTTGGTCTTTGACTTGATGCCTGCACACACAAAATCTTGCATCGGTGTGGTCATTACCAAATGTACTCTAATGCTTAAGTTCGAACTCAAGTAGAGGTAAACATTTATGGAGCAGAAAGAATAAGGAAGTAGAAATCTCAAAGGTGAGAGTCTGCCAACGAGTGTGTGTCGAATCCTTACAAGATGTTGTGTAGGGAAAATGTGACTTATCATCATTAGGTTTGTTCTTTTCCTTATATATGAAGATAGAAAGGGTTTTAGGAGAGGTCTCCATCCCTTGAGCATTTTCAGGGTAGAGGTATGTCGCGCAGGTCTGCAACAACCAACTACATCCTCTGTTTCCCATTGTCGCACAGGTAGTGGGCGGTGGTGTCCTGCGTCATTCCCAAAGGTGCATGGCGGTTTCAGTATAGGGCGTCAGCACCCTGTCCACTGACTGTCTTTCGTACACGGTGTAAGAGTGCTCGACACTAGTTCCGAACTGGTTTCTTGACTCGACTTTCGTGGCTTTGCTGGCCTCTTAACACGTGGCGTTTCATTGTTACCCTAAAACAAATATCATATTGTAGTTTTATGATCTGAGCTTGCGTAACTTATCAATTACTTTTTTCAAAAAGATACTTATATTGAGGTGTAATGGATATAAAGAAGAGGCACATCGAGTAAGTCCATGTGCATTATGTACGTTAGATTATTTTATTAAATTATGTTATTTGACTTAGTTTATATTATATTATTTGAATTATATTTATTTACTATTTGAATTATGATTTGGAATATAAATAGGATATTGGGTGGTATCTCAATCAAAAATTTAATGTAGAAACCCTAGTTGCTTATCTATTCTCTCTATTTTCTCACATCTTCTAAAGTTAATACACTAGATATCGGGAAAGTCTTTATCATTCGTGATATACAAGGAAGGAGTTTCTAAGGAAGGTTCGTTGGTCTTAAGGATAACATTGTCGTTATAAATTTAACTTTATTTAAGTATATGTAGCTGTATTTTTACCTTTTTTTTTTTGGTTACTCCACCTAAAGCGATCAATGTGTAAACCGAGTAGGAGTTGTTTCATGCTTTTGTAATGAAATGTACTTCTATTCGCCCAAAAATCAACTAACTTTTATGTATTATAATACCATAAAACTTATGTAACCCAAATTAGTTAGCATAACATAAATGAAAAGATTGAAAAGCACATGTAATTTAAAACATCAAATGGCAGGAACCAAACAAAAGACCAAAGAGACCATCAAGTGTAGAGACCAAAACAAAAGACCAAAGAGACCATCAAACGTAGAGACCAAAACAAAAGACCAAAGAGACCTATACTTGAGAAAGGTCATGATAAAACTTTCTTTAAGCTTACTCATCATTGGAGCTTTTAAGTACTGTTAAAAGTATGATATTTCTGTTGAAGGGTTGATCTGGCAAATGTATGAGGAGAAATATAAAGTATGTTAGGAAGGATTATAAAGAGAGTGAAAGTTGTGAGATAGGAGGCTTCTGCATTGATATTTATAGACAAGTTGAAGGGTTGATACAATGTTGCAAGTTGCAAAATCTATCCTATTATTATTAACCTAGATTTACTCCGCTCTAAAACTAAGATGTGATATATAATGAATAAGTGGCTCATAATTTAAAAAAGTATACATGAAATACTTGTACTTTTTTTTCCTTTCTTATTTGCCTCTCCTAAATCTTCAGAAGTAGATTATATTGAAGGGATGTGAATCCCGGAGAGGAAACGGATTTTCGTTGCTGATTTTCGGGATACAAAATCGAATTTTAAAGAAGAAAAATACAGGGGAAAAACAAACCTTTGAAGAACGTTTCTTCAGTAAGTTCTCCTCGAACACCACCACCGGATCTTCCTCCCTATCCTCTTGGGTCTCGGGATCGTGCTTGTGGTAGCACCTTGATAGAAGAGACGGAGAGATTGAGAGAATTTTGAGAGAAGAGGTGGGAGTTTTCTTTTTTTGTGTTTTGTTCTGTAACCTCTTCTTCTCAACACCCTTGAAGAAGAAGAAGAGGGATGACGTGGGGTAACTCCCCACGTCACAAAACCTCCCACCCTCCCACAATTTTGCAGGGGAGTTAATATTAATAATAATATTAATGTTAATATTAATATATATATATATATATATATATATATATATATAATATATAATAATAATTAAAATATATATAATAATAATTAATACATATATAAAATTAATTAATCAAATTAATTAATATAATTAATTATTAATCCAATTAATAAATATACATAAATAATTAACACTTAATTATTTATTATAAAATTAGAATCATATTCTAAAACATTTCTCTCGTATAACCTATAGTTTTAATGTACATCTTATGCACATTATTTTTAACCTATAGTTTTAATAT
>NW_019104671.1:299801-312439 GCF_001995035.1 Momordica charantia
AACTTGTTTAAGGAGGTGTTAATTTCTTTGATTCAAGGGTTCTTGCTCAACAAAAGCTTGGATCATTGGGCTGAGAATTAGGATTGCCTTATCAGGCCCCCACTTGGCCCTCCGAAGTATTGATGACCCCAGGTCGATCATCTCTTCGAGGTCGTGTCCTTGAACGCTTCATCTCGTCTTTCTTTTATGTCGAGCTTGATCTCGGCTTGCAAACATATTTTTTGAAGTAGTCATCTTGAATTAAGTCTTCAATATAGCGCTTTATGACACGACCCGCCCCAAAACACCTACTCATTCTAGGACAAGTCGCGTTGACCATAAACCTCAACCAACTATAGAGTCTATAGTCAACTTTTTTCTGAATTTCTAAACTAATTAAGATTATTCTCTAATATATATAAAAAAAAGCGTAACACAATTCAATTCAGAAATAACTATTCTCCCACGACTTCTAAACATGTTGTACAACTACAAAGGTGCAGCTAATCTACTGGAGTTCATCTTAAATGTACATACAAAATGATATGCAAGTTCTGAGACAATGAGTGGCAGAAACTAGTTGGCTATCTCTTTGAAACTCAGGTGCAACATGGTGGAGAAAACAATGATAAACAGTGAGCTGTGAAGTTGAGTGAGCGACAATTTAATAAGAAAATATTTTAGTAAAACTGCTTTCATAAACAATTGAAAATTCAGTTCTTAAAACAAATTTCATAAACTGAAGTAACAACATCTCATTTAGATTTCATAAAACTTGAGTCACTAAGAATTCAGTAAACTTTCTTATAATAAATTGTAACAACAAACAATTTCTAAAATCACTTTCTAACACATACAAAATATCTCATTTCAAACAATAAACAGGTTAAGAAAACTCAACACCACATATGTATCCACATTCTATTCTGGTCTACTGGCGCAGA
This sequence comes from Momordica charantia, assembly GCF_001995035.1. Next base: position 300,725 of record NW_019104671.1, read on the forward strand.
GTAATCTCAATACGCATATCAGAATAATTCTATTTCTGATCCACTGGCATAGAGTAATCTCAATATATACAGTAAAATAATTCTCTCAACCCGCGAAGTAAAATGGTCTCAAAGACCTTCTATTTTTGGGTATACTATAGAAACACATTTATATAGCATACGGGTAATCATCTGGATACAATAATATGGTGGTTTGAAAACTTCTTTCTGCATAAAATTCTCAATCTCATAAACAGTTTTAAAATTCTTCTTTTCTTATTTCTAAGAACTTTTCTTTCTCGAATCACTTATAAATATATTTCCTCCAACCATATTCATTAAATACAACAGTTTCTCAGAAAATCATAAAGCATTTCTAAATTCTCAGAACATTCATAAATTCTCAAAAACATTTCTATTCTTAGCGAACTCAATTTCTCAGCAGAAATGATCAAACGTAATATATATTTTCTTGAAGTTCTATAATAAATATCTTAAAATATTTAATAAAATAACCACTCACAAATCCTAGGAACAAGGTGAATTTGGATTGTACGCTGCTCCAATTTATGTTCGTCCTCAAATAATAACCAACCAAGTTTCAATACATACTTAATTCCAATCTAAAACTACAATTCTTTTAAACCCACAATATTCAATCAACACCCTCACTCTCTCTTTACAATCCAATTATACTTCTTTCTCTCTCATATTCCTTGTGAGTGGGACCCACATCCCATTTTCTTCACTTTTCAAATCCCTCACGTGAGTTTCCATGCTCCAACCATTTTTTTTCTTTGTTTAACCTCAACACATAAATTCTCTCTCTCTCTCCTCTAACCACTATTCACCTCCTTCCTTCCTTCAACACCAATAAATCAAGACTCTCTTGACCCCTTCATTTCCTCTTCTTTCTTTTTTTTTCTGCAGATTCTACCAACCCATATATGTTACCAAAAACACATAAACTGAAGCTAAACTCATCAATACATATATTCATGGAAATCAGAAATCCAAGTTGTCTATCTATTTCAAGAGATTCTTAGGCATAACAAAGAACCCATAAACTATTTCTTCAACCTCTATATCTTCCCAAATCTACAAATGAACAACTTTCATTACCACTTTTGATTAACTGCTACTGTTGGTTCTTCAATTCGATTTCAAAATCACCATCAACTTTTTCCTCTTTTCCTCTGTTTCGATTTCAATCGGCCAATGATCCCTTTTGTTTTTCTTTTTCCTTTTCGTTTCCTTTCTTTTCCTTTTCTTTCATTTTCTTCTTTTTTTTTCCCTATCACCACGTGTCCACTCACACAACATAGATGTGCACCCCATTTTTCAATTTCCTAATTTTTTTAAAACACAAATACTGAAATTAGTTTTTTCTTTTCTTTTTTAGCTCAAAATTACGAAAAATTCCCTTACACTTTAGCTCCCAGCAACTCGAGGTATCATGACCGTGATGCGATGAAAACAACAATAATTGTCCTTGTTGCATTTTTCTAGGTCTTCTCTAAGTTTTTCAGGGTGCTTGAGGAGCTTCTACATCATTGTCTCTTCGATGTTTGTGAGGATCTCAAAGATAGGAATGGTTATGGGAGTGTATCGCTTGTAAGGCCCTCTTCGGCTAGAGACCGAATCCCACCTTCGATAGTCAGATCGGCCCTGGGAGGGTTGAGAGGATGATCTCTTGTCCTTAGACTTGGAATCAGACTTCCATTTGTCCTTATTACTGAACTTCTTCTGGTCGGATCTTTTTTCTGTCYGAACTGTTTTTGTTCTGAGCAGCTCTTGCCCACAAATCACCTTTTTGGCCTTCTCCAAGACTTCAGCAAATGTGGAAGGCGCTTCTTCTCCCAGCTTGACCGTCAGTGTCTCATCGGCAAGGCCGGTGAGGAAGTAACACATGGCAGAATCATCTGAATAGTGCGTGACCTTGAGCTGCTCCTCTTGGAATCTGGTCACGTACTCCCTGAGTGTCTCCCCATCCTTATGTCGAATGGTGGCGAGGTGAGTGTCTCTCTTCCTGTCATAATATCGATAAGATAATTGACTTATAAATTCTTTCCTCCGCTGAGTATAGGTCGAGATCGACCTCGCTGGCAGCCTTTTATACCAAAGTTGAGCACATCCGATTGAGGCGATCTGAAATGCTCGACAATTGATGGCGTTTGATGCCGCCTGAAAATCCATGAGGCCCTCGAAGACCTCAACATAGTCCTTTGGATCCTTGGACCCATCGTAAGACTTCATGGCATGCGTTTTGAACTTAGGAGGGATAGATGCCTCCAAGTGAACGGTGATTCACCCATCTCGCCATCATCGAACAGATTCTATTTGTTCTCATACTTAGCCTTAAGTGCCTCAACCTGTTTGTCAAATTTGTTCTTCATCAGGTCGAACTCTTCCCTTGTGATCTCCTCTTCGGGTGTCAATGGATTATAATGAGATTGAGCTTCAAAATTCGAATTTGAGTTCTTCCATGAACAAGAAGGAGAGACACCCGCACCGCATACGGTAAAGTTCTTCTTCTTATTAGCAAGGACTTTCCTCATATTGTCCTCTTGCCGACTGTAATCAACCCCTCCGTTGTCGCAAACGCGTGCGTCGTCATCAAAGGGGAGAGGTGGATCTTGGTCATCACCATCGTGATGCAGGTCCTTAGCTCCGCCCTAGGCCTTGGATTAAGACCCAATTCGGTTCGCCTGCATCAGTTCGTTATAAGTTTTTTCCATTGTGCGCACTCGATTGCATATCGTCCAGCTCCCGTTGGAGAGTATTGAGATCCACAGGTGGTATGCCCTTCGTGAGGTCTTTTTCAAGACTCCACCTCAACCTCGGTTGGTCTTGGCAGGCCTCGGATGATTAGGAGGCAAGGTTGTTTTTGCATTGCGGGTCGACCTATAAGGCTGATAAACTCCCTGGCCTCCTTGGCCTTGATCTTCAGCGACTTTGGCATTGACCTCGCGCTGGAGGCCGTTATTGCCATTCAGACCTGTCCGATCTGCCGACTTGGCGAAGTTAGCTGGCTGAACCATCTCAGATTGGTTTGTGCTTGGGATGACTTAAGTTGTCCGTTCCTCAAGACGACGCCAAATGTTTATGCAATGAATGGCACAACGTCAAACCTTAGTCAACCTCGCACTCGATCCTAGCTCCGACTTGGATCACAATGGGAAAACCTGCACAAGAGGGTAAAATCTCCGACGCTCAAGTCAGTAAGTAACTCAGACTCAATATTAAGTTCGAGGAGAAATTCAATACCCGATGGTGAAATGATGCCCTCTATTTATAGGTTTAGGCTCCGATAGGGATTGCGACAGGCAGTTATCCTGGTCGGAATTGAGGTCGAACCTATCGGCTTGAGCAGGTCAAACCCAGAAAGTTTAACTTGAATATTGATGGCTTAACAAGAGAGATAATGACTAAGTTATCCACCTTGGAAGGTTCCGGGTGGAGCTAAACAAAAGTTTATATGGGGATACTCCCCTAAACGAATCACTGTCCTCCACGTGGCACTCTAATTTCCTTCCCCAAATAGTGTTCAATTTATTTCCGCAACCATTTTAAAGTTTTATGTTAATAAAATTAAGAAAATAATTAAGAAATTTAAACCTATATATACTGAAAATAAACATGAAAATAGTTCAAAAGATGGGAATGATATAGAAAATGTAAAACATTGAAAAATTATAATACATAAATTAATTTAAAATCTAATAACACAATATAACTATTAATGAATGATTTGATTCATATTTTTTTATTTAGGTATAAGTTTTATCATTTTTTCTTTTTAACTTGTTTTATTAATAATGATTTCCATTAATTTTATTTTTTTACAATTATACTAATTATAAATAATAAAATTTATTTAACACTGATGACATTTTATAGAAAAATGGAAATAGATATTTTATAGATTTAAAGCATGTACTAACTTAGTTAAATAAATTGTTTTTGTAATAAATATATAAAATAAAATTTGTTATCATGTGCGTTGCACGTCATGTGGTATTGAAACGCCTATTTTTGTTTTTCATTTATAAATTATTGTTGTCGTTACAAATAGCTAATAATTATTGTATAAGTTCTGTAGAGTGGCGGATCCACGATTTTACGCTTGGGCACAAAGGCATATAAATGTTATGGAAAAATACTAATTTTAAACTTGAACTTGGCCATGTGTATCAATTTGTATCTTACAAAATGTTGTAATTTTTACATATGTTGCAAATTTTACCTTTTGATGAATTTTTATTTGAAAATTTGTTGAAAAAAATATTCTCGTGTGTCAAAAGAAAAAAAAATTGTATGAAATAATTGATAAGATTTAAAAAAAACAATATTAAAGTTGTCTTTTTAGCTTAAATTATAAGTTTTGGGAGATCTAATAACTTTTTGTATACTATTCTAACTTAATTTGACAAACTTGATTTAAATTAGTGAGTTTTTTGAATTTTTTTATTGAATTGAGTCATAAAAATTATGACATTTAAATAAGTTTAGGATTATAATTATTAAAAAAATTATTTTTTTTTTATTAAAAAAACTTAATTAGACATAAAAGTTAAAATTATTTATTTTAAATAAACCATACATTTATCTAAAATATAATATTTAAAAATTAAAATAGGCTTTAGATTTAATGATATCGCAATATTTTTTTTTGAAACACATATCCCAATAAAATTATAATTTAAAAAAGAAAAAATAAAGAAAAAGTGCTAAAAATGCACAATATATATATACACACACGCGCGACCCGTGATTCAAGCTAAAAACATTAAAACATTAAAAGAAATAAAAAAATAAGGTAAAATACACTTTTAGTCCGGAATTTTGAGTTAGGTGTCAATTTGCACTTTAGTCCCCAAAGTTACCGTTAGTTTGACTAACGGAAAAATGACGTGGCATTTGAGTGGTTAATTTTTGGATGAGCTGGTAATTTTTATTAATTTTATATTAATTTAGGTTTAGTTGGTTTTTTTTATAATTATTATATTATTTCTTTTTCTTTCTTTTCCCTCTCCCTCCACTCCCTCTAACTTCTTCTCCCCTTTCTTCTCGGCTAGATTGGCTGACCCATCATCCGCATAAGTCTGTTGGCAGCGACTCTGCCATTGGCATCGTCGTCATTGTCTTCTTCATCTGCTTCCTCATTCAATCAAATTGTCTTTGTCATTGTTCACGCTTGTTTTCTTGGCAGATGAGAGATTTTTCTGAGAATATGTACTCGAGGGTTTTGGAAGTATATGAAACTGATGAACCCAGTTGAAGAAATTAGAGTTTAGAGTAGGGAAGGTCAAAAGAATTGGATGAGGGGAGGCTAGGGGAGGGAAAAAAAGATATTAAAAAACAATAATAAAAAAAGCCAACTAAACCTAAATTAGTATAAAATTAATAAAATAGATTCTCAATTTCTCTCTGGAAATTGTAGAAGGTGGCAGCCGTGGGTGCTGAAGGGGGGTCCTTGGGTGCCGTCGGAGGGTATTTGGGAGGGCTTCTTAGTCAATGTTCTGACATATGGCTGAAGAATTACGGAGTAAGCACGTGGCAAGGCACTTCACGGAGGAGGAGAAGGGTCAACAAATAGATCTGCAAGACAAGGACATCAACTGTTACGAGATAAATTTGGTGAATACACTAGTGTGCAAGATTCTAACGATGAAACGCATCAGCCCGGAAATTTTCAAATCTATGATCATACGGATTTGGGGTGTCGAAGGCATCAAGATCAAGAATGCTGGGCGGAATATCTACCTTTGTCCATTTCGGTACCAGAAGGACAAGCAACAAATTGTTAAGGAAGGACCATGGTTTTTCGATAAATTGTTGTTGCTTTTTGAGGAACCAAAAGCCAATACGAGCATCTCGGAATTGGACTTCAGGTATGTATATTTTTGGATCCATTTCCATGAATTGCCACTTGCAGGATTTTCTAGAAATGTGGCCAAGGCAATTGGAGAAATGTAGGAAAATTCGAGGAGGTGGATAGTGATGAGGATGGACAATGCTTGGGAGAAACGTTGCGCGTTCGGATTACCATTGATATTCGAAAACCTTTGAGAAGAGGGGTGCTGTTGAAGGTCGGATCAATGGCGGATGAAAAATGGATCCCCATCACATATGAAAAACTCCCCGACTTTTGTTATGGGTGTGGCAAGCTAGGACATGTTGTTAAAGAGTGTGACGTACATGTTCCTGTTAGTGATACTCCTTACCAGTATGGAACGTGGTTGCGGACTCCAAATTCAACCAGACGCCCACGCGAAGGGAGGAGCTTTGATCATAAACATTGGAGAGGTCGTGAAAGGGGACGCAACCAAGGATATTCTTGGGCGAGAGACGGGAAGGAATCAGAGAGGACACAGCGGTTGAGGTGTCATCAGATCTCAGAGAAAGTTCCGGCAAAACTCATAAGATTCCAACATTAAAGGGAAAGAGCCATTCACGGGGAACGGTTTGGAAAGTATGGATCCACTAATAAATGCACAACGGAAACAAATTAATGGAGAAGATAACCAAATCGAGGATTTTGTGGACCTGGGAGAAAAATCAACTATTTTGGTGGGTGAGAAAGTTTCTTTTGACCAGGTTGTTTTTAAAAGCCCAAACTGGGAGGATAAACTGATTAAACCGAACCAACTGGGTTGGAGTACTAACAAGGATGAACCGTTGGATCAAACCAGAAAACCGAACCGTTTATTCTACATGGAAAAACCGAACCAGTGGTCCACTCAAACCTAGCGAAAGGCTCCCAACCCATCTCAAATACTACAGGTCCCACGATTAAGGGAGACCATGACCGGCAGGGGACTAGCATGAAATCTACTTGGAAAAGACAGAATCAAATTGTGACTGGAAATCAGGGTGGTGGGAGGCCACTTATTACTATTGGGTCTCAATTAACAAGCAAGAAGCTGAATTTGGATCATGATGATGAGAATAGCTACAACAAAAAACACTGTGTGGATTCAGATGGATGCAATAACACTCAATCGGTGGAGGCTGTGGATCAGTCCCACCGACAACAATGAAAATCCTAAGCTGGAATGTTCGGGGTATGAGAAACCCCCAAACATTAAGAGCACTACGACATCTAGTGCGTAGTCTTAATCCCCAGCTGATGTTCCTGATGGAAACCAGATGTAAAAACAAGTTGGAAGAGAAATTGAAAAGAGAGTTAAATTATGCGTCTAGTATCTGTGTTCCGAGTAACGGCAATAGTGGAGGTCTGATGCTCCTGTGAAATGAGGAGACTGATCTTTCTTTGCGATCCTTCTCTTCAGGACACATTGATACAGTCATTAAAGAAGGTTGTGGGTGGTGGCGCTTTACTGGATTTTATGGGCATCCTAATCAGGAGAGACGAAAGGAGTCTTTGGACCTTTTGACAAGATTAAATAATATTTCACATTTACCTTGGATTATAGGAGGAGACTTTAATGAGATTTCTTCACAAGACGAGAAGAAGGGTGGTCCTCGTCGCCGCAGTTGTCTTATTCAGAATTTTAGACATGTGATTGACCATTTTAGTTTGCTAGATACAGGTTATCGAGGTGATGCTTTTACCTGGTGTGATGGGCGATTTGCAACCCAACCAACTTGGGAAAGGCTTGATAGATTTCTCATCAACACCGAAATGTGTCAACGATTTGCAGATAGAGGTAAGTCACCTAAATTTTATGGCTTCGGATCATAGACCGATTCTTGCGAGCTGTAGTAGCCTTGCAATGGTTGATCAAGTTCCTACCAGGAAAAATAAGATTCTTAGGTTTGAGGAATGTTGGGTGCTGTCAAGTGACAAAGGGCCAAAGCCAATCCAATCGGTTTTTCAGGAGAAGTTGGCTTGTTGTTTGTGCATGTTGATTAACTGGAAGAAAGCTTTGCTGGGAGGATCCATTAGGAGGGCAATTGGGCGAAAAGAAAAGGAAATACAGGAGATCATTAGGAGCAACGCCAGAACTTGAAAGTCTGATATGGTTGCGGCTGAGCATGATCTTGAAAAACTCCTTGAGGAGGATGAAATATATTGGAAACAAAGAGATCGAGAAGATTGGCTCCAATGGGGTGACAGGAATACGAAATGGTTTCATTTGCGGGCAAGTCATCGAAGAAAGAGAAACAGAATTACGGGTCTTAGGGATGATAATGGTGTGTGGACCAGTAGTCATGAGGATTTTGAGAGGATAGCTTCGTCGTACTTCCAGAATCTGTTTTCCTCAGACTGCCCATCTCAGGCGAATATAGATGTTATTTTAGAAGCAATTCCCACTACCATATCTGAGGATCAGAATAGGGAGCTTACTCGTGTTTTTACCCCGGAGGAAATCAAAAACACTATTAAAGGGATGCATCCCACGAAGGCTCCTAGTCCAGATGGGGTGAATGCTCTTTTTTATCAAAATATTGGGATATTGTAGGAGAGGAAACAACTCAGCTCTGTCTAAACTATCTTAACGGCAGTGGTACGATTTCTGAGATAAACAAAACGTACATTGTGCTTATTCCAAATATCAAAGCCTTCCAGCATGAAAGATTTTTGCCCTATTAGTTTATGCAATGTGGTTTACAAGATAATTGCTAAAACTCTAGCTAAGAGGTTGAAAAAGGTGCTAGATGGGGTCATTTCTCAGTCCCAATCCGCTTTTGTTCCTGGTTGAATCATCTCAGATAATGCTATTATTGGCTTCGAGTGCATTCATACCCAAAATAATAGAAGATCTGGGAAAGAGGGGACTATTGCGCTAAGGCTTGATATGTCTAAAGCCTATGATCGAGTGGATTGGAATTATATCAAACAGGTGATGATTAAAATGGGCTTTTGCGAAAGATGGGTCAATCTAATTATGCAATATGTGGAGTCTGTACAATTTACCGTTCTTATCAATGGAGAGCCTGGACAACCTTTCTCGCCCCAAAGGGGACTGCGTCAGGGAGATCCCTTATCCCCTTATCTATTTCTTTTTTGTGCAAAAGGGCTTTCTGCTCTTCTGACTGAGGAAGAACAAAAACGCCATTTTTCTGGATTACATATTAATAAGCATTGTCCCACTATAACACATCTTTTTTATGTAGATAACAACCTAATTTTCTTCAAAGCAGCCAGGAAAGATTGCCAGACGCTAAAAGGAATTTTCAATGCCTATGCTAAAGCATCGGGTCAAGTGATCAACTTTGATAAATCACAATTCACGGCCAGCAAGAATACTAGTTTGGGAATTATTGAATATATCAAGAGCGAGCTAAATGTAACCTTCACTGAGCACCTGGGGCAGTACCTGAGACTTCCGTCTCAAATATCTCGTAACAAATGTCAAGTATTTCAAGCTATTAAAGATAGAGTGTGGAAAGTGTTACAACGGTGGAAGGAAAAACCTTTTTCGATAGGAGGAAAGGAGGTCCTAATAAAAGCAGTTGCACAAGCCATCCCAAATTACACAATGAGTTGTTTCAAGCTCCCGATGACTCTTTGCAATGAGATTAACGGACTTTATCGGTGCTTACCATTTGGGTATGGGTGCTATTGGGGAAGGAGAAGCTTCTTCCTCTAGTAATGATAGACAAAGACGAATGTGGAAGTCTCTATGGTCGGCTAAAGTTGCCCCAAAAATTAGAATTTGCTGCTGGAAACTTATAAATGATATTCTTCCTTCCAAATCTAATTTAATTAAGAAAGGAATTCGAACTGATATGTGCGTTTTGTGAAGGAAGCATGAGGAGTCCATAAAGCACCTACTTTGGGAGTGTAAGCTAACAAAAAAATGTGGAGATATTTTCTAAATTCAAATGTTATGTCATGTGACTCTGACAGGCACTCATGGTCGAATATGGACTTTTGGGACTACATTTTGGACAACATCAAGCAACAAGAGTTAGATGGACTTTTGGGACTACATTTTGGACAACATCAAGCAACAAGAGTTGGCTACTGTGATGATTGTGGCTTGGCAAATTTGGACCTACAGAAACATAGTGATTTTTGGAGGAGAACAACCAGACAATCTCAGACTCCAATCTCAAATAAACAAGCAGATTAATATTCAGGGTCAAGGTGATGCATCGGGTCAAACAAATGGAACTGACGGACAAAGCCTCCCAAATATCAACATGCAAAATCATCAACATTTCGAGGGGCAAAGACAAACCTCTATTCTTGTTCGTTGGCAGCCTCCTCCTCGAGATTCTTGGAAGATTAACATGGATGCATCTTGGTTTGATCCACAACAGAGGGGTGGTCTCGGATGGGTTATTCGAAATTGGAAAGGAGAAATTCAACAAGCAAGAAATATTTTTGTCCAAAATCAATGCAGTATCAAGAATTTGGAAGCTCTGGCTATGTTGGTAAGCCTTCGAAGGCTGGAAATCAAGAAGGGAAGAATATTTACCTTGAAACGGACTCGTTGGAAGCTGAATCGTTGGTGGCAAACAGAGATTCGGACCTTACCGAGCTTTTCTGGATTGCTGAAGAAATTCGAACACTAATGGAACTGAAATCGGTGGTCACTCTACGCTCGATTAACAGGGAAGAAATTTGAACACTAATGGAAATGAAATCGGTGGTCACTCTACGCTCGATTAACAGGGAAGCCAACAAAATTGCGATGCAATATCTCGGACGGCCATGGCTGAAGATTCTATGAAAGTCTGGGGCTTTGGGTTCGAAGATTTCTCTCAGTGGCTTTCTCGTTTAGTTGAAACTGATTTGTTAATTGCCTTTATTTTATTTTGTTTCAAAAAAAATATAAAATTAATAAATTGAGATCAGGAATTAAAAGTGTTTTTATCTAAAAAAAATAAATAGAGTGAGGGAGAGCGATTCAAACTCAAGAAACGAAGGAAGGGAAAGAAGTCAAGGGTTGGGGGAGAACCATCCATGCAAACAGAGAATTGATTAAATATTTGAGTACTATAATATATTTTTCTAAAATCCAAGGGGGCACGTGCCTCCCGGCCCTCACGTGGATCCGCCCCTGCGGTGCAGGCACATATATATATTTTTTCCCTCTTTAAACCATTGTTTTTTATATCCAGTTCTTATTTTAAATGCATTTTAATTTCAATTTTGCATAACTTATCGAAGTTGATATACATCTAATCTATATATGATATATATCGGATGTATATTTGTATTTGATATACATCCAATCTATATCTGATGTACATTCGATATAGCTCTGATATACTTTTGATATACATCTGATGTACCCCTTAATCTGGTCAATACAAGGGTATCATGAAAATAGTTTAAACTTGTAATCAAGCTAAACTCCCTCGATTCAAATCTTACAAAGTTCTCATTTATATTGAATATTAGTGTATCTTCGGCAAACTTTTAAAGATTTCTATTTGGGTTGGTGCTAGCATCTTGATAATATTATTTATTATTTCTAATATTGTTGCACTTTTGCATCAAAATGCCATATTTCATTATTATGTTAAAGTAAAATAAAAATTATATAAGATGTAAATAATATTATCGCATTAATAGTATATCAGACAGTCATATCAGTAGTATATCAAACAATCATTTCAATAGTATATCAAACACTCATATCAGTAGTATATCAGACACTCATCTAAACAGTACATCGCATGTATATCAGATATACATATCAGTAATATATCACACACTCATATCAGTAGTATATCACATAGGATGGGGAAATCGAAACGTAGGTTTTCTAGGCTTGAGTCTGCAGGACAATGTTGTCATTTAATATGTGGGTC
>NW_019104671.1:344666-355168 GCF_001995035.1 Momordica charantia
CGGTTTCAATTTAACCAAAAGATAAAATGCAACGGACCTGCCTTTAACATAGGCTTCGACCTCGACTTGGATCGGGTACGATTTAACCGAATGATAAAATGCAATGGACCTAGTTTTAACACAAGCTTCGAGCTCAACTTTGATTGGGTTTGATTTAACCAAAAGATAATGCAATGGACCTGACTTTAACACAGGCTTCGACCTCGACTTGGGTCGGGTTCAATTTAACTGAATGAAATGTTTGATCAAGAAACTGACCAAGCTTGTGAACTCAGCTTGGACGGAAGGATGACCTTGAGGATGAACTAAAATGTGCTGAACAGGAGACCTGCAAGAGAAAACACTCTGACGCCCAAGTTAGGAGGAATCTATGCTATCTTCGAGAGAAAATACAATGTTCGCGTACCTGGGATAGAGGCAAATGGTTTCTATATATAAGCGAGGTCTTTGACAGAATTCCCAACAAGGCCTCAACAACTCTTTAAGGTAAGCATGAATCACAACGTGTTGTTGTGGAGTTTGTCGGAATATGTGGCTGAGCAAGACACATCTAGCTCGGTTCAAACAAAGAATGAGAATGAGAACAAAGGAGATCTCTGTCGGTTCGGCCATAACGTGCGTCGGCTTGGTAGACAGTCGAAAGCTGTTGCATATTAAATTGTGTCCCATTGTAAACGAAAGAGCTCCTGCCACAAATAGCTAATGAAGATTGGGTACCCTATTGCTGACAATTGAGTGTGGCCTATCAACTATCTCTAACTCTAAAGGTCGAAGAGAAACTAAAGAGATCTGCAGGAGGCTCCACGGGAAGCTGTTGCGCGACTTCTGGTGCAACTATCTTATGATGGATGGGTGCATCTACAAATATGTATTGCCCCAATGTCATGAATGACAAATGATGCTCCTTTTTTATTTTCCATTTTTTTTATCACTTGAAGAATGATAACTCACTAACAATGTGTGACAGCATATGATCTACATTTTAAAAGCTAGATGGTTGCAACATGTATGCATGATACTCATTTTCTTTTGACTCAAAAGAATGTGACTTTAAATGCACAATGCATAATATTTAAATTTTATAATTTAACAATGATATGAACAATTTTTTTTTGTTTTTTTGAAGAATATATATGCAAGTTATGTGAATGCATGATTTGTGAAAATATGGTTGAGAGAACAAGAAATTTTTCCATATTTTGCATAGATGTTATCTTTTGTCTACTTTCATCTCTCTTATTAGCATATATTTAGCAAAGAAAAACAATAATGTCGACATTGGAGGAAACTTGTCGACTTTTTTTTTCCTTTTCTTTTGTTTTGCTTTTGCCTTTTTTTTATTTTTTATTTTTAATGAATGCGTTCACTTGATAAGAGATATATGCATCAAAGTGATTTCTCAACTATACCAGGTTTGGTGGGTTGCTATTTTAGAGGTGTCTCATGTGCCAGTTTAGAGAACAATCAAATGTAATCTATATCATTGTACATCTTGCTTGATTAAGCTACTTCATAAACTCAGCATTGTAATTGACAAGAATGTTGGATACAAGAAAAATGATTTGGCTTTATGAACAAACGAGGATGCAAATCATGATTTTCCATCAAGCTTAACGATAAGAAAAGTCAGCGAGTTTCATTTTTAGAGAACATGAAAATAAAAGTTCACAGATATTTGACAAATCTCTTGAACAATAAGAGACTAGAATATATTTTTAAAGGCTTTGGTGAGAGATTAGAGTAGGATCAAATGAATAGAATAGTATAAATGACCCAATTTCTTTGGATAGATAACCTTGAGAATTGGTTGCATAACTTTCCCAAGAGTTCATCTCATGTACCTCACTCATTCTTTGTGCTTAGTTGGAGACATTTGATGAAATCATCTTTCTAGCCGCATGTTATTCTTCATGGAAATGTTGTTGTGGTCCACTTTGAATGTAAAGACCATCTTTTTAGCCTTAGCTTCGACGTGCAGTTGATGCAGTCCATTTTTGAATGCAATGGACCTCTCTTTTCTCAAAGTGTAGCTCTTTATGGATGTTGTAGAGTACACTTTGTGAATGTTGAAGACTTCTCAAAATTGAAAGATTTTGTGCAATGTAACAATCTCAGTCTGAAGATGACATTTGTCTCAAAGCTTTGTATAATGCAGTTACCATTTTGCCCCAACGTAGCATTTCTCGACTTTGCTCCATTTTGAAAATTTGTAAAGAAGACCTTGAAGTCTTTGAAACTGTAGTTATTGATCTATATTGATTGCCCCAGTCATTGAACTAAAAGATTGTCACGACCTTTTTATCTTTCTTTTTTTCTTTTCTCTTTTTTTTCTCTTTTTTTCTTTTGACCGGACATAATCTTTTTTAAAAACAAAATATGGTGCAATCACACATAAAACGTTGATCATGCGTAAGTCACCTTTTGCCACCTTGACCATTGTTCCAAATTATTTCTTTGTCAATGCTGCTTCAATATCATGATGAAATTGATCCCAAGCAAAACTCATAAAATGAGACCGATATCTTTAGACTATTTGTCAGGTCGCTAACTTTCCAATTCTCAAAATCACTATCCTCGGTCTTGGAGTCACTTTTTATATAAAAAAACAGATGAAGGATTAAGCTTGAAGAACAAGACGAAATAGAGTTGGGAAGAAAATTTTACATATGAATAAAAGGCAGTCAAAATAGGGAGATGTTTGTGCAACTACAAGTACCAATTCATAAAGCAGTAAATCATTAGAGCTCAATGCTATTTTATTACCTTCAAAGTTCTCAGGGTAATACTAGGTGGATAATTTTGGACATTTACCACACAATTAGATGTAGTGGGCTTAGCAAAAGGCTTTTATGGTAAGTAGACAAATATTTATACATCACAAAAATTGTATGTGACGGGCTGAGCAATGGATTTTTTTTTTTTGCAATAAATGGTCAACTCTTAATGTTGACCATATTTACCATATATCGGTAGGCTAGGCTCAAGATAGATTAGACTCAAAGCGGGCTTGGCTCAAGGTTTTATAAGGAGTGAGTAATTTTGGACTCTCACCTTAAAAGGCATCCTTGCCATAGTATGGAATTTGGTAGTTTGCTAGTTAGCACATGAGAAGAAATATGAAGGCCAAGATAAAGTTGTTTTGAGTTAGGGATTTAACCTGACGATGAAGCTTGGGAAAATATCTTTCAAAGAGAAAAAAAATGGTTGAGACTTGGAAAAGTTTTATATCTTATTGAGAACACTTAGTACATTCATTTTTATTTACTTTTTTTTTTACATTGTTTTCCTTTTTTTTTCACATTTTTCATTTTTTTTTCACATTTTCATTTTTTTTTCACAACTTTCTTCACTTTTTTCGTTGTTTTTTTCACTTTTTTTTTTGTTTCCAGTTGATTTATGATTCTTGCTAAGGTTTTAACTAACAAAAGTGATAAGAGTAGACCTTATTATTATTGTTTTGAAATTTTCCTTTTTTATCGAGAGCCTTTTCAAAGAAAACATTTTTTGTTTTGTTTTTTTTTTAACAAATGATATGATAGCAGTGCTGTATGAATGAATGAATGTATGACTTTGACTTCTTCTTTTTAGGAAAATAGCTCAATTTCCACATACTCACATTCTTTTTTTAAGGTGCTTAGCTAAATCATGGATGAATAAAACTTCATTTGTCGTTTTAACATTAGCAAGCTATGAGTCGTTCGCTATCTTAGCAATCTCAAAGAGACTTTATTGATAATGCAAAGCAATAGGTTAACATTGATTTTCATAATCTCGTGCACTCATGATTCTAGTGCTTCATGTGTAGATCATCTTCATTTGAAAACCTAAGTCGTCCTGCCTTCATTAGAACTTGCACTTTATGCTTCAGTGAAGTACATTTCTCAGTTGAATGGCTTATAGCTCCTGCATGGTAATCACAACGAATTTGCGGGTCGTACCACTTTGGATAAGACGGTTGCAATGGTTCTACAAGTACCAAAGCTAATAAATGACTTTGAAACAATTGGGATAACAGCTCAGTATAAGATATTGGGATTGGATGAAAGCTCTCTTGCTTTAGTTATCTCTGACTATTATGATTGTCAGGTAATGTTGGCGATCTTAGTTGTGGGCCATATTGCAAAGATAACGAGTTTATAAGTATCATAGAAGGATTGTATACCACAGATCGTTGTTGATGCCTCCACTTGCGCTTTGAGATTATTGCCTGAACTTTATTTTTACTTTTAGTAGAGCTTCTATTATTTTCAGAATGTGGCTCTTTATAAATTAAAGGTATTGGCAGTTGTTCGATTGCTTCTCTCCATCTCTCTGCACTTTCTTTTCCTGCAGTTTCTTTTTATGTTCCGTATTGAGCATGTGATATCTATGTCATGCTTGTAATGATTTAGAAAAGAAATTTCCCCGGTTTCTTCAGCATTTCCATTGGTAACATTATCTTTTTCTTTACATTTTTTATTAACTAAGTAATTGGCCTTTGATGTTTGTCCATCTTGGAATGTGAATTCAACTTGACAAATTGTAGGAGCTTGTTGGCCTTTCTTGAAAAGCTGAGCTTGATCATGTGACGAATCATGTTGGGGGAAGCCCTCTATTGATTGACAAAGAGGTGGGTCCACCCTAGGTGATGAATTATTATGAGGTTCGACTAAATTGTTAGGTTGAGAATAACAATATTCTTTAACACATTGAAAATATTCGTAACTTGCCCCTGAATCTAATCGATGTCTTGTCTCATCTTCTTTAACTCTGCATTCTGCACCTTCATGACCTGTTCTTGAATCTCGTCTCTTATTTTCTTTACCTTTGTATTCAATTCTTCCATGACCCATTTGTGGATTTCGTCTCTAATTTTCTTTAGCTCGGCGTTAAACTCTTCCATGTTATTCTGCTTTATGTACCTTGTATATAAATAATAGTAAATATGTGTTTCTTGAGCTATTTTTCCTAAGAGTTCGTGTTAATTATGATGTAATGGAGAATGCACAGATTTTGATTTTTTTAAGATATAAATTGATATGCATGAGACAATGTGATGCAAATGTTGGATCACCAATTAGGGGAATTTTAAATGATTATGCGAAACAATGTCTGCGAAAAATATTGCTTCCTTTTTATTAAATATATATACTTCGACATATGAAATGATGCATTAGAACGATAAATTTTTAAATTTATGATATAGACATGTAAAATGATGCACGCAAGCGATAGATTTTTTTTTTTAATTTATGCAATGGACATGCAAGAATGATGCATGTGAAGAATACATTTTTTTTTAATTATTTTCTTTGAGGAGGAAAAAGAATTTATCTAGACATGCTACAAATTGTCCCAAGATAAATTAGTACATTCTAAATGCATTCAAATGTAATGGTAGACTCTGATTCACCCTAAGAGAGAGAAACATGAATATGTATATAAAATAAACTCTAGGGTTATAAAGCTAAACTCCTAAGTTTTGGATAAAAGTGAATAAATTTGAAAGATTTTGCATGCCTACATAGGGACGTTTATAATCCTTTTAAGTTCCTAGTGGAGTCACCGTTCGTAATCACGACGCGGAGCGGCCGACGTCATCCCCTGAAGGGTCTCTTTCGAGATAAGGGTTTGGAGTTGCTACCAATCATCTACGAGGTGTGATTGGTCACCTATTTAAAAATACTTGGTTTGCGAAAAATAGATTGTTGGTTCGGGAGTCGACTGAGCGTAGGGAAGGTGTTAGCACCCTACAACACCCGTTCGAAAACGGTACCATCTTGTGTAAAAAATTATCCTATTATTTCATTTGGTCCGAAAAGAAAAAAAAATTTAATTTATTTTAAATGTCTCACAATCTATTAATTCACACTTTGTTATAAAATATGAATTGAGTGACATGAAAGCCATTAGAAAAATTTTATCACCTCGAGAACATGGGAAGGTTTCAATTCCCGTCATTGGAGTTTTCGAAATAATTTTAAAAAAAAAACAATAAAAAGAACTCATTATTGGGAAATGAACTCTAGTCATGAATGTTGATACTCAAACTTCTTACCACTATGCCAACACCCAATGGGGTAAACATTGTTTTGTTTTAAACAAATAAATATTTTAATTTATTTTTAAAAACTAAAAAAATAAAAAACTCACGAAAATTTGTATTTAAAAAGAAAAAAAAATAAAACCTTCTATTTGACAAATCTTTTATTTTAAAACAAAATTTTATTAACTTTGTAATTTGAGATTCATTGATTTTAAAAACAAAATTTGAATATTTTATTTACTCTCCTTTAAAAAGAACACCTTTCTTTTTCCTTTAAACATAGTTTTATCTGAATCAAAAGAAAATTAATTAAAATTTGAAACATAATCTTTTATTCACTTTTAAAATAGGCTTATTTAAATAAATAAAAACCAAAATTTTACATTTTAAAAACATTTTTTAAAGAATTAAAATAAAACAAAATCTTCTTTTTTAAAAAAAAAAACTTTATTGGAAAAAAAATCGTTATATTTTAAAACAAATGTTAAATATCAAAATCTTTTATTTTCCTTTCCAAACTTATTTAAATTTAGTTTAAGAAATTTTCTTTCCTATGTAATATATTTTTCTTGTAACACAGAGCGATTACGAGGAATACGAAACCCATTGATCATCGGTCAACAAAAAAAAACTAGAGGCACCCAAACGAAACAGTAAAAGCGCCACAAAAGAAACCAAAGAGGCTGCTAAGATTTCACCACCGCCTAGTTTCTCCAGCCTTCTTTGACGGCTAAGAGTCAAAGAGATTTTCTTTCCTTTTTTTCTTAAAAGGAAAACTTGGCTTATTTTGTAGGAAAATAAAGGACAAAATTGGAACCAGAAGGTAAAAACGTTGTGCCGTGGGCGGAACCATTGCCTTGAAAGTAAAATCGGCACGACCTTGGTGCTAAATTGTTTTACTGCCAATATGCTCCCCAAGGTTAACACAACCTCCAATTCAGACGTGAACTCATCAAAATTGGAGTTGAATAAATCTCGTGCTCATTAAGATAGTTGAAAGAGGTGGGAAAAGTGAAGGAATAGAGTGGAGATTAAGATTAATGGGATGATATGGAATGGTAGGGGAGTGAGCCTTTTATGGTGACAGAGTGGCCCAAAATAGAATTGAATTTTTAAAAAATAAAAATTCAAAAATGATTTTGGCCACCTATGTTTCCTTTAACTAGCCCTTTAATCTCTAAACTTGACATGTTTGCTTGACTTTCTCTCAATCAAGGTTCATCTATCTACATATCCAACAATTCCTCTGAGTTGGCCACGTGTCTTTTACTTTGTAGAAAAAATTTGTCCCAAAAAGAAAGCCAGGCCCAAGCCGGCCGGATGGCAGCGGCGGCGCGCGTGTGGGTCTTGGTCTCGGCTTGACTCACACCAAGTTTATAAGTCCAATACAGAATCAATGCTTATAAACCAACTTCTCAAAGGTTATTCTTCCGATGTGGGACAACAATAGGTTTTAATAATTGTCATTCCCTACAATCCCCCACGAATGACAACATAGTAAAAGAAATGAGTAAGAAGAAGGATGCAATAACTGAGCAAAGGATAAAAAACTTAAGTATTAATATCTTTCGATTTGAATTAATGCATAGTGAAGCATGGCTACAACCTAAGTAATGAAAGTGAGTTACCTCTTGAACTTCTAATATTTATAGTTGAGACCCCCACAACACGTGTGAATCCTCATTTTGATTCCGCGATAGTTGTCAAGTGCTTTTAATGGCCATGAACATACACATTGGATCATCGTGAAAGCTCTAGAAAGAGACTCCTCAACTCTACTCTTTCATAGAAGGCGGCCTTACCTTCACAATCACGTTTGTCGCTTCATCAAGTCTATCATAGATAAACCACTCAAAACTGAGCTATGAAGACTTTGAACATTATCCATCAAGCCCACGAATGGACCACCCAAAAAGGGCTATGGATTCATAGTGTTTCACCATATTCATCAAGTTCATTCATGGACCACCCAAAAAAGGGCTATGGATTCACATATGCTTCACTACATCCATCAAGTCCATACATGGACCACCCAAAAAAAGGGTTATGGATTCATGATAGTGAGAAAACAATATGGCTTGAGTCCCATACATCCCGAGGACTCCAGAATTACTCTGCTTGTTTGGCCTTTAGTGAGAGGATCTGCTAAGTTCCTCTTGGACCTCACATACTCCAAGGATATAATTCCATCTTTTAGCAACTTTTCACAGCTCCATATCTTAGACGTATGTGACGTCTCTTGCCATTGTACACATTGTTTTTTGCAATCTCTATTCCAGCTTGTGAGTCAGAATGTATGGATACAGGTACAGACTTCCCCCACAGTGGCATGTCTCCAAGAAGACTTCTCAGTCATTCAGCCTCTTGACCTGCCAGTTCAAGTACTATGAACTCAGATTCCATGGTAGAGCGAGTAATATAGGTCTGTTTTGCTTATTTCCATGAGATAGCTCCACCGCCAAAAGTAAACACATACCCGCTAGTGGAACTCACTTCATCATTATCTGTAACCCAGTTTGCATCACAATATCCTTTTAGCACAACAAAAAACTCGTTAAAATGCAAACAATAATCTATTGTACCCCTAAGATACCTTAGCAACCGATGTAAAGTAGTTCAATGATCTTTACCTGGGTTATGAGTGTATCTACTTAGTCTACTCACCCCATATGCAATATTAGGTCTAGTATAATTCATTAAAAACATGACACTACCGATGATCTTTGCATATTCGGTTGTGATACACTATCGCCCTGATTCTTTTTAAGACTCATGTTGGCATCATAAGGTGTTCTTACAGATAAACTATCAAAGTGATCAAATTTTTTCAACATTCTCTCAATGTAATGTGATTGACATAAGGAATATCCATGATCATTTTTCCTTATTTTTACACCAAGTATTACATCAGCCTCTCATAAATCTTTCATTTCAAAATGTGAAGAAAGGAGTAACTTGGTCTCATTAATGATATCTAAGTTTGAACAATAAATGAGCATGTCATCAACATACAGGCATATTATCACACAATCAGCTCCAAAGAACTTTGAGTAAACACATGTATCAGAGCAATTTACTTTATAACTATTGTTTACCAAAGTGCCATTAAATTTTTCATACCATTGTTTAGGAGCTTGTTTTAGGGCATAGAGAGATTTTTTAAGCTTGCAAATTTTATTTTCTTGACCAATAGCTAGAAACCTTCAGGTTGTGTCACGTAGATCTCCTCTTATAAATCACCATTGAGAAAAACTGTTTTTACATCCATTTGATGTATTACTAAGCCTTGAATAGTAGCCAAAGCTATCAAAGATCTAATCATAGCAATCTTGGTTACATGAGAGTACGTATCGAAGTAATCAATGCCATACTTTTTTGTGTAACCTACAACTACTAGTCTAGCTTTGTAATTTTCTATCGTACCATCTGGTCTCATTTTTCTTTTAAAGATCCATTTACACTTAATAGGTTTGTTTCCTACAGGTAAATCTACCAATTCTCGGGTTTGATTCATAACTATGAAGTCTAGCTCACTTTTAATAGCTTCTTTCCATAGACTAGAATCTAAGGCATTTATAGCTTCTTGGTAGGTTTTAGGATCTTCGTCTATCAAATACATGCAAGCGAACTGATCATCTATCTTGTCAAAGTTTTCTACCAGATAGGAAGTTAGGAAGTCAGGTCCAAAACTTTTACTAACCTTTTGTCTTTTACTTCTCCTAGGTTCAGAATCTATTGTATCATTAGATCTAGGTTCAAAGTCTAGCATATCAACAGAAGTGGAGGGCAACGATATGTATGCAGTTTTTGACGTAGCACCAAATTCACCATCAGTTCTAATCATAGGGAAGATATTTTCAAAAAATACAGCATTTCTATATTCACATATTGATTTGTCATTCAAGCTCATGAACCTATATGCAAAACTATTTTGAGCATAACCAATGAAAACACAATCAAAAGTTTGAGATCTAACCATAGGTTTTTTGAATGCTGGATATGCCACCTTTGCTAAGCACCCTCACACCTTCAAGTAGCTCAGGTTTGGCAAATACTCTTTCCATAGCTCGTATGGGGTCTTATCTAGCCTTTTGTAATGGACCCTGTTAAGAATAAAACAGGCAAAAAGTGCAGCTTCCCCCCACATATCATCAGATAGACCAGAACTTAATAGCATGACATTTATCATTTCTTTTAAAGTTCTATTTTTCCATTCGACTATTCCATTCTGTTGAGGTGAATATGGTGCAGTAAATTCATGTATAATTCCACTTGATTCACAAAAATATCTAACCGAATTATCACTATATTCATCACCCCTATCTGATCTTATCCTTTTTTTATTTTCTTGTCTAATTGGTTTTCTACTTTAGTTTTGAATTTCAAAAACATACTACTAGCTTCATCTTTAGATTTTAGGAGATATATTTTCGTATATCGAGAAAAATCATCAACAAAAGAAATATAGTATTTTTTT
>NW_019104671.1:362298-379834 GCF_001995035.1 Momordica charantia
ATTGATTGAAAATTTTTCCATCCGAGTGTGGAATCTACCACTAAAATAAATTAACGAGAGAGGAAGAGAAGAAGAAATTAATTGTAGAGAGAATGATAGATGAGGGAGAAAAGGAAAAAAAAAATCTAGAACAAGAGAGATTAAAAGATTAAATTTATTCCTTTTATAAATGGATTTTAAGAAATTAAATTATTTGATCAAATAAATTAATAGATGATCCTTGAATTGAATGATGACCCTCTGTTCCTAACCTTTGTCCCTCTACGTCTCTCTTTGTCCTCTCTCTCGCTCTCTCGCGCTCCTCTCTTGCTTCTGTCTCTCTCTCTCCTCTACTTCCCTCTCATATTTCCTCTCGCTCTCTTCTACTTCTCTCTCGATCTCTTCAGCCGCTCTCGGTCTCCTTCATAAGTGTTTGGGCTTTGAACTTCTTCCTTCTCTCCTAAGCTTTCTTTTTTGACGAACGACCTCCCTTATTGGCTTTGATGGATTTTTACCCACACCTCAACCATGCGACATTGGTGAAAGAATGACTGGAACTGGTTGGGTGACACGGGTGAAAAGTCTTGAAATTTTTTTTATGCTTCTCCTTTTTTTTTTTGGGTAATTGAAGTGGGTAGCAAAAATGATTTATGTATTTCAAAAAATGTCATCAGCTTTTCAAACTTTCGAATATAGCAAAATATTTGAATTTTTATTTTTGGAATTTTTATTATTCCGATTTTACCTTTATGATATCTGATATACATCTCATGTATATCTATATCTGATATATATCCAATATATATTTGTATCTGATATACATTCAATCTATATCTGATATATAGATATATTAGAGGTATAATGCATACATCTAATAATGTATATCATAGGTACATCTGATAATGTATATCAGAAGTATATCAGATGTATATCAGAGGTACATATATATATATATATATATATATTTGATATACCTCAAATTTATGATATACTAAATATAAGGTATATCAGTTGTTTAAATTCTAGTTTATCATTGCAATTTGTTGGTTGATATACTAATATTATCAATAATATTCAATAATATTGATTACTATATCACTACTATTTATTCTATATTAATATTAATTAGATACTAAATATAAGGGATATAAATTGTTTAAATTTATAAAGTATATCAAATTTTTAACTTGTTTTTTTTTTTGGACGTGCATGATCCACATAAACCTTTCATAGAATAACTTTATATTTCAAATTTTTTTTCACCATTGTTTTCATGTGAAGAAATAGTGGATATAATAGTGTTATATCAACACACATGTATCATAGATATATTAGTGGATATCATGGTTATATCAGAGATATATCAATGGTAAATTAGAAGCATATTAAGTATATATCAAATATATATCAGTGTTATATTAGTGGTAAATCATATATAAGAAATTATATTAGTAGATATCACAGTTATATTAATGGTATATCATTTGTATATCAATGGTAAATTAAAGACATATCAAGTATATATCACAGATATATAAATAGTTATCATACGTATATTAGTGGTTAGTCATGTTAGAAGTTCAGTAGATATCATAGTTATATCATAAGTAAATCAATTGTATATCATTATTATATCAGTGGTATATCAGAGACTATCACTAGTAAGATATATTGCAGATATATTACAGATATATATAAGATATATTGCAGGGTAAAATTGTAATTTTAAAATTGGACCTCCGTTTTTTGTTGGAAAAAATGCTATATTTGAAAAAACTAAATGTGGTTGCTCTTTTGCTTATTTTACTAAATATTTTTGCCATATTTACAACTGCCCCTTTTTTGGCTGAAAATCCTCAAATCTACCACAGATAGCATTCTTTGTGAATACAAAAAAATAGAAATATAACATAATTGTAAACTAAAAATTCAGGGAACCAAAAAACAAGTATTTTCACGAGAAGGAGTTGGGTTTTAAAAGAAGAGAAGGGGAAAGAAAAATCAAAACGTCCATAATTTAATGTAGAATTTTGGAAAAAAATAGCAGAAGAAAATGAAGGGAGAAAGGAGAGAGATGAAAAATAATTGGAGGATACAGACAAAAGATAGGAAGAAATAGAGAGGATTTGAAATTTTTTTTTAATAATGTTTTAAATTAATGTTATTTTAATCGAAAAAGAAAAGAAATGCATATTTACAAACTTATTCCAGAAATAATGCTGGAATAAGTTGGGTGGGGCTTGGTCAAATAGTGAAGATTTGAGATTTTTTTTAATAATGTTTTAAATTAAACATATTTTTAAATTAATGTTGTTTTAATCGAAAAAAGAAAAAAATGCATATTTACAAATTTATTCCAGAAATAATGCTGGAATAAGTTGGGTTAAAGACGACCAAGTCACACGTAGGACATGGTTGTCTCTTCAAGAGACGACCACTGTATGTGGCGACACGATGGCACCGCGTCTACTTTATTTAAAATCAATACAAGAGACGACCATATAACCGCAAAAGTAAGAGGCGACCACCGTGCATGATTGACACGTGTGGTCGTCTCTTGAAGAGACGCTCAAGTGAGGTTTTAACCTACCCCACTTGCCCCCTTTCTTTGTTTTCTTCTTCTCCAACAACCGTCCGCCGCTCATGCCCCGCCGCTGCCTCTGCCGTGCCCCACCGCTGCCTCCACTGTGCCCTGCCGCTGCCTCTGTCGTGCCCCACTGCTGCCGCTCCTAATCTCCGATGGCCATCCGCCAGTCCGCCGCTGATGCCATCATCCTTTCCTCCACCGCCCCGTCGATGCCGCTCCTCTCTCCGGTAGGTTTTGTCTTCACTCTTTTTTCTTTTTTTCTCTTCTTTCATTATTTATTTATTTTAATGTAACTAAAATACACATTTTTTTACTTTTGTTTTTTAGATTCTTCCAAGGGACCACTTCGAGGTATTTCTGTTGTCTTTTATTTTTATTTTTATTATTCATATTATTATTTACTCATATGTTATGCTTTTCTTGCTTTCCTATATGTATTTTTATATTTAATTTTCTCTAACTTAATATTAATATCAAATTTATATTTTTTTTACTACTATCAAATTTATATTTTATTAATCTTATATAAAAATTTAGTATTTGTGAATGTATACTAATTTAATAGATTTTATTTTTTAATATAAATTAGTTTAATGATTTTGTAAATTGAATTGAATTAATTGTTAATTCATATTTCTTTTATTTAATAGTTTATATGTCTTGAGCAATTTGTTTATCAAAAAGTTTAGGTAATTATAAGTTATACATTTTTTGTATTGTAATTAAAATTAGTTTATTTGCATAGTGTAGTTAGATTTAATTAACAACTTAATTGAATTTATATTTTTCCAAAATAGGATTTAAATGACAGCTAAATGTTTGGTGATTGTACTATATACAAATGGGAATGGTGGTGTAAATGAACTTGATTATGATGGACTTTAAGTGGAGATTTTACTGTGCATAGTGATATTGAGTATGAACATTTTGTTCAAATGGTTGGAGTGTCACTAAATGTAGATATGAGCATAAATAAATTAAAACTTGTCTATAGACATCCTAGTCAAATACTATTGGGGTCAATTAAATACATTCTCATTCCATTAGAGAACTAGAATGCACTGGATTTAATGTTCACAATTGCACTATCGTGTCCATAACTAGTGGAATTATATGTGAATGTTAGGAATATGATAAATGTCCCATTGGACCTCGAGGAACCCATCCAATGTCTTGACCATAGTCGATCCCAAACCTGAGTTAGTTGTGCCTCTAATAACTAATTTAGATTATTTCACACATTTAATTGTTCTACTGAAATTCTTTTTAACCTATAATATTATTGTATGTAGGGATCAATTTTGTGTTACAAAAATATCTACACATGTTTTGATCCAATATAGATACATGTTCGACCTCTTGTCACCAGGCTCTATATGTGTTTAACTGTTTGAAATTATAAGTATATATTGATGTACATTTAATTATACGTTTTCACATTACTATTTCAGATGATCTGGGAGCCATATACTAAGGAATTTGCAAGCCCATCTGCCTATTGTACCAATGGACATGACGTATGGTGCACCATAAATCCACTCATATGCTTTCATGTAGTTGAGTGGCATCAGCAAGATAGAGTTACAAGACAATTTGGTATGAAACAAGCAATTTCAGAAGTGTCCAGCTGGGAACCGAGGATACATGACGTTTTGGAATAGAACATGGCAGGATCAGACTGCACCTTTTGTGGCGAGGTGGTGCGTGCGTAGAGATTTTATTATCATTAGTCCTCTTGTGGACGATGATTGTGCTTGCGATCCAGAATACATGAGTTGGTATTTATCAATCACTAGGTGATATATCACTCGAGAAGGAGCAACATTTGGTGCTACGGTACAATTTTTAATTTGGTTATATAAACTATTTGAATTTAAATATATATTTATTCAATTTATTTTTCCATGTAGGTTGCGTGTTTCGAGCAAATAAGTATCATCTCGTAATTGGAAGATATTAATAGGTGTGTAACGTTGGTGAGAGACATCTTCAAAACCTTCATCAGATGTATAAAGTGCCTACTCCTGCTTATGGCCCTAGGCGTAGAGGACGTCGTCAAGTAGATTAGGATGCCCCAATAGAGCTTGACGATCTTGTACCTGAAGTTATTTATTATAACGTTGAGGACGTTCCACCGTTTACACAGACACAGGATGATGCTGGTCCATCCAAACCTACCGTCATGATACCGACTCTTAGTTATAGTTAGTATCGCACACCACCTTTGCCACCACAGTATGGTTATGTAGCTGGCCATGGATGTGGACGTGGGGAGCATAGACAATACCTCAACCCTACAGAGGATCGAGACCCTACGGATGATCGAGAAACACCAGCAGCACCAATAGTTCGTCGTCAGCCATATCGTAACCGGCGACGTCTCCATTGTGGGACGGAATAGATAGATAGGCTCTAAATTGACATTAATATTTATTTTATTTATATAAACGTAAAACATTATTCTCCAATCTTTTTATATATTTTTTTAATTTGAACTACCATAGATAATTTCATAATTCTTGAATAAAAATAAAACATAAAATTTAATTTATTTATTATAAATTTAGTTAAAATAAAAATTTAATGTAAATTAAAAACTGACTTTTAAGAACAAATAATTATAAATAAAAAGATAAAGGTTTAAACATGATATAAATTAAAAAAAAAAATTGAAGATGGTCGTCTCTCCATCTTGGCTTTGGTTTAAAAAAAAAATGACGTGGTGCAATCGTGGCGCCACGTACAATGACGACCATTTTAGGTGCGAAACCCCACCCAATCTATTCCAGTATTATTTATGGAATAAGTTTGTAAATATGCATTTTTTTTTGGCAACTTTTTTGTTTTTGTTTAAAACAACATTAATTTAAAAATAAGTTTAATTTAAAACGTTATTAAAAAAAATCCGGATTTCTGGACGAATAATATGTAATTTCACATGAAAATAAAAAAGTGTAGAAAAACATTAATTTTAAAGAAGAGGAGTAAAAATCAAATCTGTCTTTAAAAATGGGCTCAGCCCAAAATCCCAATTCCTAAACCCCTTGACAAAAACTGATCCGAACTCCCCCTTAAGCCTACAAAGACTCTCACTACTGTGTTTGCTTTGTAAGAATTTTTTCTGGAAAAAATGCAGGCTCCCGAGGATATTCGCAATCTTCCAATCGACATCACGTTCTCCCGTCTTGGTGGTAATAATCTCCGACTCTCGTTGATTCAGCGATCTCCTTTTCATTATATACTTCTCTCTCTCGAATTTCGCTGATCTGGTTGCTGGTAATTTTCTTGTTTGTTTGAATTGTACTTGTTTTTCAACAATTTGATTGGAGTTGAATTTTCGGCCTTCGTGGGGGTGAAGAATGGCTCGTCGATCGGAAAAGAATACCTGCTGATTGGCGTAAGCGTTTGGCAGCTTTGAGAGTTCGCATTTCGAAGGAGTTCTTGTCGCTGCCCAAGGATGCCAATCCCCATTTCCATACCTTAGACCATGAAGGTCAGATTTAGAATTTCAAGTTTTCAACCGGAAGTATTATGTTTCATTTGCTTGCATGTAGCGGAGTCTATTAATGTTTTCATTAATCAATCTCCAAGTCCTTGAGTCACATTCGATTATTTCCTATCTTTCTTTGCAATTAGCTTTCCTCATGGGTTCAGTATGCTCTTGGATTTGAGAACATGTGGCTTGGACACCCTTCTTTCTAGAGCACCTTTCCTTTTCTGTTGCCTGCTAGGGTGGATGGTAGGCGGGAGGAGTTTATTATGAATATGTTGGCTTATCTTAAACCTGCGTTAGGATGATGTTTTTGGGGACCTCCATTTGAAGAAGGATATCTTATATAGGTTGATGTTTTTGGATAGCTTGGCAACTTTTGGTTCTTTGAGCAAGGGGCTAAAATAGGAATGGCTTAACCTGAACTCTGAAGGGATAGATTGAGTTGTTACTCCAAAAGGTGTACAATGGTTAAAGAAGTGGACTAAAGTACAATGTTGTTTAGAATTGCAAGTCTCATGAGGAACAAAGGAGAGTGCTGAAATCCAGGTTGGTGACCTGGCTGAAGGTGATTGAAGGATGTATCTTGTATTTTTTACTTCCTTTTATGCCTTCCCCCTTTCCCATGCTATCAAAAATATAAATCATTCCAATAACTCTAAAAATGGGGTTTAGCCCCTTTGTCTCCTAAGCCCTTTTTTAGTTGAACTGATTTATATTTTTGATAGGGTAGGAAAGAGTTGGAATCTCTTTTTACCATGAAGGAGATTATGGAAGTGATTTTAGTTGTGAGGGGAGTAAGATCGTGGATGACTTCCCTACGGCCTTTTACGAGGAAAATTGGTAGATCATGTGGGCAATTTGATGAAGATGATCT
This sequence comes from Momordica charantia, assembly GCF_001995035.1. The sequence continues at coordinate 369,232 of NW_019104671.1, forward strand.
TTAATGAGTTTCCGCAAAGGAAGCATTATTGATGCGTACATGAATGAGACTTGTATTCTTCTTTTTTTGTTTTTTTTAAAAAAAAATTAAGAAATCAACTTTCATTAAAATAAGTGAAGAAATATAAAAAAGGCCTTGACAAATTTGAATTAGAAGCCCTGTCTAATCTCATAAACATTCTTCTATATCTTTCCAACCAAATAAACTATAGAGTGATAAAGAAACCTGTAGTTGAAAGATGGGCAGTGGAATATCCGTTCAGAAGTTAAGAGGGATGTGGGGTTCACTGGAAATGACCACACTTGATAAAGACTCTGACAGTAGTAGAATTTAGTAGAGACATAGAGAGAGATAGGTACTCTTTTGATTTGCAGTGGTATATGAGTCAGGAGCGTTAGGGATATCTCAAATTATCCCTTGGCAATGCACTTTTCTTTATTTAATAAATAAAGAGGTTTTATCACAATTCTCTTAAACATTTCTAATTGATAAAATCGTTCTCTATATTATGCATCCCCTTGTGCGTAATCAGTTCCTTTACTTATGAGTTTATAGTTTATATCTCATTGATGACTTGTGCACTGTGTTGTGGGTGTTTCTCAGATATTGGTTATTTGGAGGCGAAGAAAGTATATAATATTCTTCTAGAGTCAACCTCAGAAAGCCGGAATATATTTGGCCGGCTATCAGGTGCTGCTGTAAGACTTGTCTTTTTCTGCTTTTTTCTCAGTCTCTACTATAGATCAGCAGGCTTGAATTATTGTTCAATTTTAGTAAGTTTGTTTTCTAAATAAAAATATTGTTTTCTCAGGGTGCTTGGGAGACGATTGTACGAACTTATGAGAAGGATCATATTTTTCTTGGCGAAGCAGCTCAAATAATTGTTCAGAATGTGATTTATGAAATGTAATTGTCTTATGAGTTTTACCTTCGTAATAATTGATGAATATGGAAGAGCTCAATTTTCATGCTACTGTTACTTTTAATGTGAAGTCCATATCAGAAGAAACAGGTCCAAAAGATTCATCAACAGCTAGCTGAGCTGGATCGTAAAGAATCTGATACTAAAAGAAACGCTTCTATTTCGGCAACTAAATATCTTGAGGCTTGCCAGGATCTCGGTTTGCAGGTTATAACTTATAACCTATTCCACGTATTGCCAACTTTAGTATCTTCTTTTCATTGCGTGAATATCTTCTTCTTTTTGCAGGGAAAAAATGTAAGAGTTGAACTTCTGGAGACCGCACGGTCACTTCCAAGCACATTTAGCAGAATATTAGAAGTCATAAATGGTGATTCTGTGTCACGTGCTATTGAATACTATTCCAATTTTGTAAGGGATGCTCACTCGGACAAGGATGTAAGGCAATAGTATAATAAACATTGTCTGATGATCATAAGTGTCATAGAGAAGAATAGAGTAATTTATTTGCTGATGCTGATAACGTCGAAATTATTGTGATGTGGTATGTTAATTCTGACATTGCATACATGTATACAGAAACATGTGACTGTAGTACCAAACCTGGGCGATTTACGTGAGCATCCTCCTTCTTTACATGTGTCTGTGGGCTTTGAGATTGTTGATTCTGTAAACGTTCAGTCAAGCTATATAGAACCAGATGCTGTTGGAGGAGTAGGAACTGCTGCTGATAATATTGACTGGGATATATCTGTAGAAAATACTCAGATTGATTGGGATATAGGTGCATTGGAAGAGACCGAGGATACAGGAAATGGTTTGGGACCTTATGAAATAGTTCATGCGAGTGAAGCTGTGGAATTAGATCAAATGGAATCTAACAAGGAGGGTAGTAGTACATTGCCAGAGACTACTGTGTCTGAGATATCTTGGGATGTCAGTGTTGAAACACCTCAAGTTGATATCATTGATGATGTAACCTTGCCCGACATTGAGATGGATCATAAAACATTCATTCCTTCGACTCAATCTGCAGAAACCACTGAAGTAAGGAGCCAGCTTTTGGAGACAGAGTATAGGAATAAGATTCTTGATGATCTGTATGAGGTATATCATAGCTTTGGTAAAGAATTTGAGTGGTATTGTTCATATAATCAAATCAAATACCTTAGATGAAGGTTTTATGGTATATTTCTAATTACAATTTCAGCTTAAGGCATTTCTGAATCAACGTTTGAATGAATTGAAGAATGATGAAACTCTATCGTTGCAACATCAAGTCCAGGCAGTTGCTCCCTTTGTGCTGCAGCAATATACCCCTGATGCCATTGAGACGATGCTATCAGATGTTTCCTTGGCTATATCATTACTGTCAAGTAGGAAAACTCAAGATTTAATTATGATTCTCAACTCTAAAAGGTACTACTATTACTAGGTTTGTTATTGTTTTCATATTTTTTCAAACCACCTCTTGTAAGGATTTTCCAGATTTTTATACAAAAATTTATTGGAAAATGCTAATAAAATGAAGTTATAAGTAACCGATTCGACCCCACTTTTTGAATTAAAAACTAGGCCACTTAATTTATCATTCTGAGTTCATTTTTATTAGCATTTTGTTTTCTTTGGTGACAATATTATGTTTTTCATTTGTGACTTCTGTTGATTGATGAACTGGGATGGTGGACTTATGACACTTTGTTTTATATACTTTGCAATTGTGATTTTTTTTAGTGTGAAATTTCTGTCTCTTATCAAAATATTGTAATATTATCATAGAAACAAACTGTTCAGTTTAAATACTATGAATGTTTACGTTGGCATGTTTGACTCTTTTAATGGTATTGTTTTCTAGGTTAAATTACATATTTTAGCTCAAGTATGTTATCTATTTAGTCCTTGAACTTAAAAAGTTTTAGTTACATCTATAGCTTTTGAAATTATACTTATTCCTACTTTTTTCAATGAATATTGGTTGACAATACGCATAGGTGACACTCATTTTTTGAAATTTGGATGAGATCACATGATCTAACTGCTTGTCCATAGAAAAATTAGATATGAATATGTAACTAGATCAGATTGGATTTGATATATTTTCTTAGTGTAAATTATATTTTTGGTTCCTAAATTTTCACATGCCCAACTTGTCCAACCGATGTATGACATCCATCTAACTGGTTGCTAAATCATGTCACTCCATCTAAATTTCAAGAAGTACTGCATTTTCATTTCATCTACCAGTATTAACGGTAAGAACTAAGATAAACATGAATCAATCTTAGAGGTATAATTGAAATTAAAGTTTAGAAACTAAGTATATACAATTCTATGTAACATAGGTTTTAAGTTTGACATAATTTTTTTTTTAAATTTTTGAAAAAGTACACTTTTGAGCCTTGAGATTTGGATCAAGGTTCACTTTGATTGCTGTTGTGGGCATTTGACTTTTGTTAGTTTGTTTAAGCTGTGGCCTAATTAATTTGTTTAAATATTAGTTGATTTACGTTAACTATGTTTGATTATTAATTTGGTTAATTATTTATATTATACCTTGTAATTTCATTTTCTCTAAATTTTTTTGGAACTTTTCTTAAATTTGACCATTCACAGGTAAACTAATGTAAATTTTGATTCCAGATTTCTAGAGAGATTAGTTAGTACACTAGAGGAAAAGAAGCAGCGTGAAGTGAAGCTGAAAGAAGGGTTAAAGGACTTAGCTGCCAAACGCATGGAGCTTCAAAATTCATTAGCTTCATCTTGGCCAAAACAAGTGAGTTCTCCTTCATTTTTTTTAATTCTTTTTTGATAAAAATATTACATTTCATTAATAAGATGAAATATACAAAAGAAAAGGGAATATTCTCACTTACTGTCAAACGCAAACCTTAGCAAGATTTGAGAAGTCAAGGCAGATCCTACATCTACCTGATCCCCCTGGTTCTACATTTTTAAATTAATCGACAAAATCAAAGGTCACATGTTCTATAAACAATCGGACAAATGAGGCAGATAATTATTGACGTTGCTCAAGCAGCTTTTGTTGAAGGTAGGCAGATAATTGATGCTATCTTGGTAGCCTTGGAAGTAGTGGAAGATTGGAAAGATAGGAAAAGGAGGGTTTTCTGATTAAGTTGGATCTTCTAGAAATCCTATGACAAGGTCGTTGGGACTATTTATATGCCATCATGGAGTACAAAGGCTTTGGCACGAGATGGAGGCAAGGGATGAAAGGTTGTATTTTCTATAGTTAATTTTCCCATCCTAATTAATGGCAAACCGCCAGCAAAGATTTTTGCTAAGAAGGGGCTTAAACAAGGGGACCCCTTTCCCCTTTCATTTTCACTCTTTTGGGCGACTTCCTAACTAGTTCCATCCACTTTTGTTATGATTTCCCCTTTCATTTTCACTCTTTTGGGTGACTTTCTAAGTAGTTCCATCCACTTTTGTTATGATTTTCCCTTTCCTTTTCATTCTGTGGGTGACTTCCTAAATAGTTCCATCCACTTTTGTTGTGAAAAGAGATTCTTGAGAGGCTCTCCAATAGGTAGACCAGCTGTTATGGTTACGAATCTCCAATATGCTGACGATACAATCATTTTCTGCCAGAACTCTGAAGACAATTTAGACAGATGGTGGAACTTCCTCAATATTTTCCTCTTGGATGCTGGGCTCTCCCTTAATCTGGAGAAGACACCTTTGGTTGGAGTCAACATGGAGATGGAGGTTCTGTCTCACCATGCCTCTATCTTTGGCTATAAAGTAAAACAACTCCCCATCAATTATTTTGGAGGTGGCATCCTTCTGGGATCCTACTGTGGATAAGTTCAGAGCCAAGGTTGAAAACTGGAGAAACCTTATGCTCTCAAAAGGACGCGGCTCACCCTTTCTCTCTTCAGCATTCCTCTTTATGCTTTCTCCATCTTCAAAGCTCCAAACAAAGTAGTAATGGATATGGAGAGGATAGTCAGGAATTTTTTCTGGAATGGGAATGGCTGCCACTTTAACGACACTTGGTGAGTTGAGATCAAGTTTTTTTTTTTTTTTGCCAAAGATGTATCTTGCTTTAGGATTGAGTGCCTACAACCAGAGGAATAATACCCTTCTCCAAAAGTGGTTGTCGAGGTTTACCCAAGAAGATGGAAATGTGTTATTTCAAGCATCTATGGTGGAGATTGTCAAAGCTGTATTCCTCCCCCTCCTAAAGGGAAAGCCTTGGGATGACCGTGGGTGGACATAGCTACGCAGAGCCATGTTTCATGAAGTTATTTTKTTCAAAGCCCAAAATAAGCGGTGGATTAAATTCTGGAAGGATATTTGGCTGGGAAACTCATCTTTGGAGTCTCAATTTCCAGATTTGTATAGCATTTCGCTTAAGAAGGAAAATACAGTGGTAGAATGTTGGAATGACGAGCAAGGGAACTGGAATTTGGGCTTTAGAAGAGGTATTTTGAACAGAAAGTTTAGTAGCTGGATGTGTCTGGTGACTCCTACCCTTTTGTGTAAGAAACAATTTCATTGATGTATGAAATTACAAAAGGCCCTATGGAGGGATTACAAAAGGCCCTATGTTCCTACCTAAGAAAGTCAAGGTTTTTCTTTTGGAGCTTAGCCCACAGAAGCCTCAATACCCGTGAAAAACTTTAGAGTTTAGAAATAACTCCCAAATTTGGTGATATCCCCCACGGGTTGCTCTCTTTGCCTTAGGAATGGTGAAACTTTGGACCACCTCTTTCTCCAGAGCACTTTTTCTATGATGTGTTGATCTTTTTTGATGAAGGAATAAGTCTCTTTGGGGTGCCTACCCCGTTTGGTAGATGATTGGCTTCTTGAAGTGTTACAAGGGGGTTTTCCAAAGGAAAAGCTAAGATTTTTGCTAGGGCCTTTTTTGGGAGCATTTGGGAGGAAAGGATCCACAGAGTTTTCAACAATACTTTTCTCCCTTTTGATATTTTTTGTGAAACTGTACAATAATATGGCTTCTTGGTGCCTTACTCGTAGAAGATTCTTTTGTAATTGCCTTAATTTCTCAAGATTGGAAAATTGTGATGTACTAGCTCTCTAGGGGGTCTTCTTGGGCACATGATTGGGGAGTGTTTCTTTGTTAGTTTTTTGGAAGGGGCCTCCTCGGCCCTTGTCCTTAGGTTGTTCTTTTGTCTTTTCTTTTAATGAATCGTTTCTTATAAAAAAAAAATTGTAAAATGAGCGAAATCATTTACTAATGCAATAAGAGAATCCAACTCAGGGAACCTATCAAAAGAAAGAGGCATATAATTGAATCGATAAGTGTTCCTTTCTATCCAAAGGGACCAAAAATGGTTCTAGCAGGTTGTAGCCAAAGAATCTCCTCCTTGTCAAAGACCTTGTACCATTTATAATGGTGGAGAAATTAGCACTAGGGGCACATACGTAGATCCAATTCCTCCATTGCTAATGGACCCTAGGCATTGAGAGTGGCAAGAAAAACATTTTCTTCACAAATTGATTGGCAGAAGCTCCTATTGATTTTCTTAGGTGTTTTGTTAGTAGCTATAATTTTAGTGTACTTATTTAGTGTACTTATCTATTAAATGCAATAAAAATACACTATATCAAAAAGTTAATAGGAGATCCTATTGACTGGTATGTTGGCAAGTATTGTTCATTATCTTAATCAATTTTGTCAAACACTTTCTCATGGTCAAGCTTGATGACTAGCGCTTTTTCTTTCTTTTGCAATTGCCAATGAGCTCATTGGCTATAAGAAGATATTCATCAAGTATTTAGTCTCCTCAGCCACAAAAGTGGATTGGAACTATGTAATGCTATGTAGAACAGTTTTCAGCTTCTGAATAGAGCTATTGTACTAGCCGTGATCTATGGTGGCTCCTTTAGAATCAACTAATATATACAGTCTCCAACATGATGAACAGATTGGGCCATCACCAAGCCAATGATTCTTACAGAATAGGATTTTGTCCGCTTTTTCAGTCACAACTTTATACAAGTGATCATCTTTCTGACAGCAATTTGCAATAGCTTTCCATGTGCCTTTAAATCTGCAATAGTTTCTGCAAAAAGCAATCCAATCCTTGGCCATCAAGTTATTTACTTGCAATCACCTTCCTCCACAAGGCCTCTTTCTCTTTTTAAGAAAACGCCAGCCCCACTTTGCCAAAAGGCTAAGTTTTTCTCTTCCAAGCCTCCTAAACCCACTCCTCCTTTAGTGATGTGCTGAGATGTAATTTTCCAATTAATGATATTCAAACCCCTCCCCTCTCAGATTCCAGATCAACTGCCTCTGGAAAAAATCCTTGAACATCTTCTCCTTATTCAAATTTATACAGATAAACCTCTCCCACATTTTTCGTCTTAATGGACATTGAATGAAGCCCCCACATTGATGGCCAATAATTCTCCAATTCTCTTAGTTCCACATATCCAACAACATATTTCTAGCTTTAATCCATCCTCCGTAGGACGGGATGACTGAATTTCACCCATGGTGAACACTGTCCGTTAATTTCAGGTTACAACTCCCCAAGGTTTACCAGCCTTTATTTGAACATAGAAGAGTAGTTTTAATCGGATTCACTGCATGTTAACTCTATCGGGTTGGAATGGATTGACCATCCACCAACTCTTGCAATGTCTGATTAATCTTGTGCCAATAATCGTGAAAATAATGCCAAGCAACGCACAAAAATCAGACTGCCTTCCTTGTTATCCTTATCTCTTGGTTCTTCCTTTAGCTGTACGTGCATCTAAGGCTTCACTATCCCGCGTATGAGCACCCTTTGATCGTAGGGGGATGTGTCATTCAGTCATTCTTTTCTGAAGAGCTTTTTGTTTTCATACTTGACAATCTTGATCATTCACACTATGGCTTGTCATCCCGCTTTGTTTTCTGCTGAAGGGACAACTATATTAATGCTTCCCCTTCCATTTCCCTCCAGTTTCATAATTTCTGCAAAAACACCTCTCTTGTTTGTTATCTTTTGAACCCATAACGAACACCAGATGGGCTTATGATCTAGAGGGTTAAGAGCAAGATCAGATATCTTATCACAACCAAACCAACTCTGACTTAGTCAAGGCAATGGCTTAGTTATTTGTTATTCCCCTTTCCTCCGGTCGAAAAACTCTACTCTGTCTTTTACAATCATAATCACACACGAAGACTTTGTGCTCCACCACACTTATCAGCAGGCAGTGTCACCATCTTCAGCAATTTTCTCAGTAACCATAATCATCGTTCAAAGTTCAGAGTTCACCTGAGAGCATCGCTAGGAGAGAGAAACAATGTCTATAATCAAATCACCTTAGAAGGTGAAAGTTTTCTTTTAGATCTTTGACTTGGAAAAACTCAATACTTGCTGTAGACTACAGAAAAAAAACGCCTGCTGTTTTGTTGGCCCCCAATTGGTACTTTATGTAAAGAAATCATGGGAAGGACAAAGTACACGTGTTTTTTATTTTGGTCGTTGGCTGCCTCTAGTTGGCATTGAATCTTCAAAATTCTCAATTCATGCTGGGTTCTTCCTCACAGTTGTCCAGAGGCTTTTTTATCAACTCATTTATGGGGCTAACTTTGACTAAATATGATGAGATATTTTGCCACCAAAAAAAAGAAAAACTTAGTAGGTTTGGTGGTGGTGTTGCAGGAAGCAGCTCTGGCGAAAACCAGGGAGTTGAAGAAGTTATGTGAAAGCAGTTTATCATCCATGTTTGATGGGAGACCTGTCAACATTATTGGCGAAATAAACAGTGTGTTGACAAGTGGTCTCAGTGCGTAAATAGGTAATAATGTCTGGCAGAATGATAAATGTGATCCTAAATCAATCTGTAAAAGAGAGTAGCTTTACTAATGCTTTAACTTATCGAAACCTTTGAGTTGTGGTGTTGTTTTTAGCAATAGAAATGGGAGCATCTATAATACTTGACAACCCGAGCGTATGGACAACGAAGACACTAGCCACTAGACTCTCATAGAAGTGGTTCAACTCAAAACGGAAAAGTCATATGATCCATTTTCAGCAACTCTTATCCATCTATCTATTCTCGTTGAAAATAGCTCTTCCCATAGTTTCAGCAACTTTCACGCATGCTAACTTTAAATATTTGTGTTCCTCTGTGTACTATCTTTAAATTTTAGCCAATCCCAGAGATTTTTACTTCTTTTCACATCTCTCTGGATAACATATCTTAGGGCTTGTTAGCTTTGGTTAAGATCGTCATTCGATGATTCATGACCTGTTTGGTAATTTATTGTTTAAAAAAAATATATAATTGTATTTGATTAGGATTTCTTGTTTCTTGTTTTTTCTTTTATATTGAAAAATGAAATAAAAATGTGTTTTGGTAACTATTTTTGTTTCTTGTTATGTAAAATTTTATATTGAAAAAGTAAAAGTTTATGTAAAAAAATAATTGTAAATTAAATACTTAAATTTTTATGCTATATTTATTTTTTAATATTTATTATGCAGGAATGATAAATTAATTTTTTGTTTTATGTTTTGGAAAAAAATAAATGGAAATAAGAAACTTTAGGCCTATTAATGTTCTCGCTCCTTTTTTTATTTTTCATTTCCAATTTTTGAGAAACATATGGTAATATGCCTATTCCTCGCTTCTCATTTTAAGAAATGACAACGAAATCAAGTTTTTTGCTTTTAGTTTTAATTCGCAATTTTTTTTCAATCCGTAAATGAAATAGTTGTTTTATCATTCTTAACTTATAAAATATTTAGGTTTATTAAAAATTGGAAAAAATAAATAAATAATTAGAATGTCATCAAACAAACTCGTCTGGGGAAGAAGGTACAGCAAAATGGAGTAACGTTAAGTAACGTAACAAAAGTCTTCAGGTCTTAGTGCCGCACTTACACTCGATAGAAGGTAAAGTAACGTAACGAGAGGAAGAAATAAGAACATAAGTTAAGTTCTCTCAACCTTTATTAAATCAATCTAAATGGTGTAAAACCAAAGAGGAGAAAAACATAATTACATTTGATAACACTTTCTTGTTTTTGATAACAGGGTTGGAGCTTTGCTTCCCTATATCCAGGGGCACCCACGCTCTAAGACCTGAATCCGAGAGACATCAATGATTTTTGATATTAAGCTCTTGATTTTATTGGAACAAGAAATAAGAAACACATTTTTGTTTCCAGAATTTCTAGACAATTTTGAAGATGTTTCTAAAACAATTAGAAACAAGAAAAACGTGCCCTTAGTTGCTAAGAACTAGCCTAGTTAGCCTCCAACGGCTATTTTCCTTCGGCGCAGGTATATGCCAAGTACTTCATCTATTCATCACAACTTAGCCTATAAAGTATACTCTTAATTAACCCTCTTAATAACTAAAATTTAATAATTTCAGCTTACATCAGATTACCTCTGCTTGCAAAATTATTTAGCTATATATCGGGTTAATCCTCATAAATTGTATTAGAAATTTTGAAAACAAAAAAAACATGAATGAGTTTGCAATTGGTTGTCTTGTCTTTGTGTTGTGCTTGCGAGGGGAGAACATAGTACGCTGTTTTTGGTCAAACAAGTTATATTGTTATAGAGGTTCATGAATCTCTTTAAGTCGTTTGAAAAAGTGAATGTATTAGACGATGAATTAGTCGAGTATGTATATGTGCAAATATCTTATATCTTATTAGAGGAAATCCGATCTACGAAGATTGATGA
>NW_019104671.1:379959-391822 GCF_001995035.1 Momordica charantia
AATGGCAAGATGGGGAAAACGACGATTTGATTAGATTCTACGCTACTGAAAGCCTTTTTTTAGGTCGGGGGGTGTAAGCCCCGAAAGCCTTTGGTATTTCGGTAGGGCGAGCAGCCCTTTTTTTCAGAAAAAAAAGGTTTGGAACCCTCGATTTGATTCCCAATTGATTTATGTTAAAATTTCCTATTTCTTGTTCCTATTTTCAATGAGATCAAATTTCTTTTTTTTTCGATACAAAAAAATAAAGAACAAATAAATAGTTACCAAATGAACTTATGTCTTTCTTTATTAAAAAAGAAAAGAGGAAATAAGAAATGAGAAAGTTACGGCCCGTTTGGTAACGTTCCTGTTTCTTCATTTTTAATAAAGAAAAATTAATTCTATGGTCCCAACATCTATGAATTCAAGATGAGAAACCAAAATGAGTGGCAGCCAATTTTGTGTTGTTGCACAAAATCAAAGGAGGGGCAGTGGTAGTGTATTGGCAAAACAAGAAGACGAGATCTCGGGATTGTAGTGCATCGTTGGCAACCAAATCTCGTGAGTATTGTGAGGTTTTTCATTCTTGTATTTCCTAGGATCGTATTGTTGTAGTTCATAGAAGCTAGGTGGCTTTGTCGAGACCTCTAGATTTGAGAGATTGTATTGTCCATTATATTTATCCCAGTATTAGTGTAGAACCAGTTGTCACGGAAGACTGGACGTAGCCCATAGTTGGGTGAACCAGTTAAATTTGCTTGAGTTGTTTCTATGTTTTCCCTATTTTTCTCGTATTATTGTGACTGACTTAGTTTTTACTGAAGAACTGTAGAAGAGGAAAATATTTTAGTAAGTAAATTTTCCCAACAATTTTTAATGAAGAAAAATGTATGGCATGATTCCAACGTCCAAGAATTAAAGTATGGTAAAACAACTTTTTTATTTATATTTTGAAACAAATTGGAAATGAGAACAACAAAGGAAAAACTTGTATTGGTGTGAGAATGTTCCCAAAAAAGTATAAAACAAGTAACAAATTTAGTAGTAAAATACTTAGACTTCTTAAGAAAATTTGAAACAAGAAACAAGAAACAAGAACGTTACCAAATGGGCCCTTAGTAACAGCTCCCTCCCCTCACTCTCTCCACATCTCTTCCTTCTCTCTCCTCATATCCGAGAAGAGTTGAGATTATCAGGATTTAATAGATAGTAAACTCCTGAGAGAGAAACTGGCCAAGTGCTATTTATAGAAGAGAACCAATAATTGTAACTGGCTACAAAATTATTGATTTCTTTCTATTGTCTTGACACTTGTCTCAACATAATTGAATACAACAAAAGAGATAAAGATTAGCCGACAAGACAAGTCCTTGACTGACATCTTATCCTTTTGGAATCTACTTTATAAAAAGTAAAGATAAGCGTGGCCGATAGGGGGCATCTTATCTTTTAATAAGTAAGAAAAGAAATGAAGTAAAACGAAAATTATTACAAACTGACAAAATAAAATAAAGACAAAAAGTAAAAGCTGATATGACTGTTTTTGGACTGGAAACTTGCTTGAGAAGTTTGACGAAGTCACCCGGCTTCTTCTGATTTAGCGAGGATTGCGAATTCTGTATATCATCGTAAAGGCTTCTCCGGCGTCTGATTAGGCCGTTCCATCCAGGGTCTTACTCACGACCTCTCGCCTAAACTGCCCAAGGAACACCTTCGATCTTCGACCAGGGTTGCCTTGTGAGATATAGAATCCTCTCAACTTAGTCAATCCTATACGCTAACTGCGCTGCCTCGTGGTTGGTTACTCCACATCAGAAGCTTGCCATCTACTTCATCTGGGTTTCTTCTGCAGTTCCTTCACAAAAACAGACTGGGATAGTGATGATAAGATCAGAATACAATGATCTTATCCAAAAGTTAAAATGAAATTTAAACAAATTAATTTACATAGATTTACAATAGAAAAATTAAATTAGACACTTGAAATATCTAGCTTCAGAATCAGTTGGGCTGTGAATCTAGATATGGATCATTGATATCGTAGCCTTCGAAGGGATCGAAGTCGTCTTCGTCGTCTTCAACATCATTATTGATAGAGGTAGAGGAATCAACGTCCGTCTGAAGGTCGTCTGGATCAGAGATTTGAACCGCGACTGTATTGAGAACTGAGTTGAAGTCGGCTTGAGATCCAGCTCCAGCTAGTGAGCTCATGACGGCGTTTTTGGCTAGAAGGAAGCTCTCGTCTTCTTGCCTCGTCATGTCTTGAAGATGAACATTGGTCTTAAACCAGTTTTTTATCTTTTCAGCTTCTAGGTAGAAATAATCAATTTTTTCCCACCACTTGATGCGTAAAGCTTTGCTCAACGCTTTGAAGTTGCCACTGGGTCCTAGCTGGAAATTCCAGCAAAAGATCCATGGAATTTGGAAATACAAAGCAAATCTAAACGTCTTAGAGAGGGGAGACGAGTAGATACTTTATTGGAAAAGATAGTACGATCTTTGAACTTCAATCGGAAAAATTTCCTCGGGGAGTCCAAAGTACGTCCACCAACTTTGAAACCAATTTGGAAAGTGAGATTTGTAAGCTTGTTTACAAAAAGTCACAAACCAAGAGTGATTGTAGCCTTGAAGCCAGAAAACAACATACCACGCCTTCATGTAGTCGCGATAGTTGTATGTTTGTGGCTGGAAGGTCCTTGTAAGTTTCTTTCCTACAAACATACCCTATTTCCAGGAGGAAGGGGTAAGAATGCGGAAGATTCTGAGTTTTGAATAAATGGTCCTGGAGGGAAAAACACACAAAAAATGATTAGGACAAAAGCTTAGAGGGTTAAAGTGAATAAGATGAAAGATCTATCTCTTATAAATTTAAAATCGGGTCATGAATTGAATTTAGTACATTTAGTCCAGTATATAATCCTAGTAAATGGTCAATTTCAAATGATTATTTGGAAGGAGGTTTATTGAATGTTGATCAAAGATTGAGTATCTTAAGATCTCTATGACCTCTAGAGAGCCTCAAGAACTTCTTAGATAATGTCTGGAATCGACATAATGACAATGATCTTTATGACCATGTGACCAAAGTTTTTGTGTATGAGCTCGTATGGTAAGACATAAGGCTCTAATCTATAGAGATAGGACTCGTCTCAACTGAAACAAGCATGGAGTGGTTGTTTCCATCTATGAAATTCCAGAAGTTTTTTATGAACTCTTTCATAATTCATTTCCTGCTCCTAAGTTGAATTTGTAAACAATTTTCACATACAGATTGTACGTATCAATTGTTGTTGTATATGTTAAAATGAAGTTTGTGTCTATTTTCTGTTGGATTGGTATGGTAACCGTATAGGAATGAATAGAATTTAATGAAACTTTATAAATTTTTAACATGATAGGCCCAATTTAAACAAATAAGTATATTTTTTTACGAACAAATAATTTTACCACCAATTAATAAATAAAAAGGAATACATTTCAAGCACCATTACTAATTCTAGTGTAAAGATTGACAATCAACACGACGAACAAATTTTAGCAATTAATTTCATGCAATTTATGATAATGAAAAGTTAATTGCACAAATTAAAGAATAAAAAGTTAGAGAAAATGACACCAGGAATTTTATAGTGGTTCGGCGAAATTGCCTTCTCCACTCAAAAAGTTTCTCTTGAGTATTCGGTTGAAAAAGCCGACTCTTTCCACAACGTGAAGTCCAACTGGTACAATATTATTTTTTCGAGAACAAGAACGAATCCGATTATTTCCACGATTTAAGATCAAACTGTTACAACATGATAAATAAGCAGTTCTGGACCAAAAATTCGCGATCAATACTGAACAATATGAAAGCATCATTCAGAATTCTTCTCATATATGATCAAATATATCAGTGAACTATTTATAGGTATACACCAGATTACACAGTAATTCAAAACTAAAATATAACAATAAAACTAAACTTAGTTACAATGGTAACTATACCTACGGGATTTGAAAACTGAAATATAACAGTAAAACTAAACTTAGTTACAATTGTAACCATCCCTACTAATGAGCTCTCTTAACACCCCATCAAGCCAATGTGTGATGGAACAAACATTAAGCTTGAATGGTAATGGAAGAAACCAAACGGCAGAGAGTGGTTTAGTAGACACATCAGCAATTTGAGCAGAGGAAGGTAGATGACGAATCTACAACTTCTTCTGTAAAACCAGATCGCGGACAAAATATATATGGATTTCTACACCAAAGTAGAGGAGATTGTTGTAAATGTATCCGTAAGTCAGAAAAGAAAGAATTCAACCAAATTAACTCGGTAGAGACATGAGCTAAGCTTCTATATTCTGCCTTTGTGCTTGAACGAGATATAATGTTCTGTTTCTTACGTCAGGATCAGATGCCCAGTCTGCATCTGTAAATTCTTGAAGATTCAGATTCGTCGGTTTCTTGAAAATTAGTCCATGATCAAGTGTGCCACCCAAGTATCGTAGAATGCGCTTCACGGCCTGCCAATGTACAAGCGTAGGAGAGTGCATAAATTGACACACTTTATTAACACCATAAGTAATTTCTGGCCGAGTAAAGGTGGCATATTGCAGAGCACCCACTGTACTTCTATAAACCCGAACATAAAGAAATTTCTCTTCCTGATAAGCTGATAATACAACCCCACTTATCATTGGGTGAAGGATATATATTCCTGCTACAAAAGAAATAATCCATTTGAGGGGATAAGACACTTCAACTCCCAAAAAATAGTTGAGATTACCAAGATCTTTTATAGAGAATTTCTCATGGAGAGATTGAATCATATGCTCAATAATAGTAGTAGAGCTGCCTCTAATGAAAATATCATCTACATGTATCAAGATATAACAAGAGTGACCATTGTTTTGGTAGACAAGTAGTGAAGAGTCAGCTTTAGGATTTACATAACCAAGTGAATGTAAAAATGAACGAACCAAGTCCGAGGTGTTTGCTTCAAGCCATATAGGGCCTTGGCTAAACGACACACCTTTCCTGATTGATTAGAGTCAACCATGCCATGTGGCTGATGCATGTAAACTTCTTCAGTGAGTATACTATGTAAAAATGTGTTATCGATATCTACTTGATGTAAAGACTAGCCATGAAATAAATCAAGAGTGAAAAGTACTCATATTGTAGTTGGTTTCACTACCGGACTGAAAGTTTCAGTATAATCCAGCTCCGCTTCTTGGTGGAATCCTTGAGCAACCAGTCGTGTTTTATCACAAGCAATTGAGCCATCCTAGTTCCGTTTGATTTTGAACACCCATTTGCAGCCTATGATCTTGTCAGTTGGAGGCGACACTAATGTCCAAGTCTGATTTGCTTGTAGAGCATTGAACTCTTCACGTATAGCCTTCACCCGATGAGGGCACCTTATAGCTTCCTTGATTGTCGGTGGTTCTACCTCTGTATATTTTGTTAAGAAAATCATGGGCTTAAATATACCATTTTTACCTCGAGTCGTCATAAGGTGTTGATGTACGGTACTAAGAACAACATTATCCGAACTAGCTACAGACTCGACATTGAGAGATGGAGTAAGCGTCGGTGCAGGTGAAGATGATGAGGAAGCAGCCGATGAGGAGGAAGAATGTTCAATAGAAGATGGTACACATTCATGTGAGGGAGTAGGCAACTGATGACTTTAAGACGAAATAGAAAGGGAGGACACATGCGCTATAGCTTCGGGTACAGGATCATTAATTGGAGACTGAGTAGGATAAGATTGCATAATGGGTGTAGGACTATTGTCAGCAAGATTTTCAAACAAGGTGGGATTTGGTTATAAAGTGAGATTTGTGGATAAGGTAGGGACAAGACTTTTGTATAAAACTTAAGGGTTAGGAATTATGAAGGAAGGTAATAACTGGTCTGGAGGTAATGGGATAAGAAATTTGGATGTGGGAAATTTAGTTTCATCAAATAGAATGTGGCGCGAAATGTATATACGACCTTCAGCAGACATACATTTGTACCCTTTGTAGATAGTACTATAGCCAAGAAATATACAAGGGGTGGAGCGAGGTTCAATTTTATGTCCATTATAGGGTCGCAAGCACAGGTAACACAAACATCTGAAGGTCTTTAGAGATGAAATGTGTGGCCAAACAACTTTTTCATTGGAGACTTATGAAGATGGATTGGAGTTGGTAAATGATTAACGAGATATGTAGCAGTAGAAAAAGCATCATGTCAAAAATATAACTGAGATATGTAGTAGTAGAAAAAGCATCATCCCAAAAATCTAACGATAAAGATGCATGAGATAATAGAGTTAGACTCATATCGACAATGTGACAATGTTTTCATTCTACTATCCCATTTTGTTGGGAAGTATAGGGACATGTCAAACCTATGTTYAATTCCGTTGGATTTAAGGTATGGAGTGAATGATCGAAATTCCCCTCCTCCATCGGTTTGTAAGCGAAGGATAGATTGACTAAATAATTTTTCCACATGTGTTTTGAAATTTATGAAGGCTTGGAAGGCTTCGGATTTGGAAGTAAGGAAATATATCCATGTATATCTAGAGTAAAAATCAACAAAAGTGATATAGTATTTGAAACCATTTCTAGATTTTTTGAAAGATGGACTCCATACATCAGCAACGATTAATTGAAGGGGAGCCGAATAAATTGTAGAGGAATCCGGAAAAGGTAAATTGTGACTTTTTCCAATTGCACAATCATGACACAAGGTATGAGATTTATTATTGGAATAGAAAATTTTACAAGCATCTAAAACATACTTGACAGTAGACATGGCCGAGTGGCCCAACCTATTATGCCATAGATCAATTATTTAAGTAAAAGGAGAATTAACAAATGAGTTACAAGTGTTTGCCTCTATTGAAGGAGATGTCTGAAGATTGAATGGTGATATAACTGAGGAAGAGCAACTATCCAAATAGATTTATGGAGAATGAGCTTTTTCCAGAATGAAGCTGTACAATCCATCTTTAAGCTTGCATCGGAGAAGTATTTGGCCATTGGGTTCCTTCACAAAATAAGTAAAGGGGGGAAATTCAAAGTAAACATTGTTATCTTTGAAAAATTGACTGACACTAATTAAATTTTTGGTTATGTTAGGAACATGAAGCAGATTATCAAGTTGAAAGATAGGTTTTGAGGGAGAAGTGGAAGACGATTTAAAGAAAGAGGAATCAATGTTTAAAACATCCAAACCTGCATCGTTGCCCACGAATACTTTGTTATCTCCCAGATATTCAGAACTAATTCCCGGATTTGCAAGATTATGAGTAACGTGATTCGAAGCTCCAGATTCTGGAAACCACTCATTTTCTTTGTTCAAATCATGTTAAAGAGTAAATGCATTAAAATTGGACTGAGATGAATTTTGGCCAGATGGTTGAGAGGTCTGATATGTATTCTGAGAATTTGTACCATAATTAGGGCCATGAAAGCCTCTTTCAAATTAAAAATAACAATGAGCAGCGGTATGTCCGCATCTACCACAGAGTTGGCACTAAGATTTCCCATTGTTGTTCCAAAATCTTCAAATATTGAGGATCTGATGCCTTGATTTCTGCCACGCTGATACCCATCGTTCTATCCCGAATTAGGTGCTGATACAAACTGCTTTGCAATGTCTGAATGGTGAGATGCATCGTTGGTAGAGATCCATCGGTATTGATCGAAGAATGTCGAACAATTCGGTTTTCTTGGGCCAACAGCAATGAATATACTTTTTTTAAGGTTGAAATTCATCTTTTTCTGTAATGACTAAGGCTACAGAGTCATAGTCAGGCCCTAAACCTTGTAATATATGCAGAATATTGCAACGTGAGAAATCTTTCTGCCTGCTGCTGCTAAAGAATCAACAAGATTCTTAATCTTTTGAAAATATTCATCGAGTGTCAGGTCACATTTCTTGGTTATTACAAGCTTGGATTTAAAATCCATAAATCATGCCATATTTTGTGAGGAAAATCGTGCATTTAGAATCTGCCAAACTTCACACGCGGACTTACAATCAAGCATTTCTGATAGAAGGGAATTAGACATAGAACCCAACAGCCATGTTGTAATCAAACTGTTTCTTGGCGGATCCAAAAAGAATAAGCAGGATTCGAAATTTGTTCAGTGTTGAATCATTAGGTGAGGAAAGAAATTTTGCAGGAATTTTCGCATATGCATCAATATACTGTCTAGTCCATGGCCTCGGAGTGTCATGAAGACTTGGAGTTTCCAGAGAAGAAAATTCTCTTCATCATGTTTGACTGTGGTAATTTTGTTACCTGGATTAGAATCTTGGATTGATCCGATTCTGAAGCAACCATTGTAGAAGAAGGAGAGAAAAGAAAAAAAAATTTGAGCGGTCTTTTGACTTAACAAAGCTCTGATACCATGATAAATAAACAGTTCTTGACCAAAAATTCTCAATAGAGAATCAATACGGAACAATATGAAAGCATCATTCAGAATTCTTCTCGTGTATGATAAAATATATCAGTGACCTATTTATAGGTATACTGTATATATACCCAGATTACACAGTAATTCAAAACTGAAATATAACAAACTACTAATGAACTCTCTTAACACAACACTCTTTTTAAGGTTCAAGAAGCAACCCTTACAAAGAGTTGAAATTTAAGTACAATCTCACAAACTCTCTCAAAGAGTGGATATACAAATTTAAACTCACAGAACTGTAAGAAAAATTCTTTAAGATAAAAACCTTCAAATGTCTAAGAGAAAATAAAATTAGAAGAACAAATATGTTTTAAAATAGAACCTGTCCCAAGAAATTGAAGTTTGGAAGAGAGATGAACAATGAAGATTGGAAGAGAAATTATGGAGAATATTGATTTTGAAGATTGAGAGGGAGAATTGTTTAAATAGAGAGAAATATTAGATTTGAAAAGGTTTAAAAACATCATTAATTTGGGCCATTGGATTTTTGTTAATAAAGATAAAGGGATGAGATTTAATTGGAGAAAAAGATTAAAAAAAAGATAAAAATTCAAGCTTCCAACAGTAAACCTCTATTTTATGATGGCAAACTACTTACGGAAAAAATGTATAGACATTGAGCAATAATATCAAATCTAACATATCATCACAAAAATCATACTTGAAATTCGTTTGAAAATTAATTTATCACAAATTTATTCATTTTCCTTGTTATCTCTCCCCTTTTTAGAATCAATAAAAAAAAAGTAAGAAAAATAAATAAAGACATTAAAGCTCCATATTTATAAAGCAGTTTAACACTTTCCCTTCAATAAAGGATAAAAAGACATTTAGCACAAATTTTATAAAACTCTCTTCATCAAGTTGCCTTCTAAAAAATTTTGGATAAAATCAAGAGGCATCACTTATAAGAAATTCTAAGATAAATTTTACTTCAAAAATATAATTCCTCCTAAATATATAGTCAATATGCATAAAACGGGTAAGACTTAAAGTTTCGATTATATCTTGATAAACTTTAACATCAACACATTTACCCTTTCATATCCTTGATAAGCTTAGTGGAGGTGCTCATGATAGTTTTTTTGCAAATTTAGCTTTATTCAACTTGAATCTTTTGAATAAGTTCTCCCAACATACTCAGTTTCAAATTCATTATGCCTACTCAATTTCAAATTCACTGTGCATACTCTTAAAAAAAATCACATAAAGAGGAATAAACTATAAAAAGTAATACGAAAAATCAATATCTTCAAGACAAAAAGTTGACATGTAATGGTATTACTCTCTTTAAAAACATGTATTCTCATTTTAAAAAATAAATCAATAGATATCGAGGAGGTAACAATTTGCATAAGACATAAATAAAAAAATCATGGTAGTTCAGACTATTTCAAACAAATAATCAAAATTTTCCACACAATTTTTGTTCAAGAAAATATTGCACAAAACAAGTATAATTCCAATAGAGCAATTTTAATGCTCACGATTAAGCACAATAAATCATATACATAAAATGATACATTAATCAAATTAGTCTTCAAGGAATCAACTTATCAAAACAAATAAAAATTGTTGGATTTTTAATAGTGAAAGAAAGTGAAACTTGAAGATATTGAGAAAACCGTTGAGTATACAAATTTAACATCCAGATATTAAATTTGTATATTAAGAATTTGAAACTTATTTTACATTTGTAACAATTTTATTATTTATTTCATGAAGTTGTTTTTGTTTCAATTTTGTGTTATGTAACTTTATTTTGTTAAAGTTACATGTTGTTAAACTTGAAGTTATACTTCAAATGAGAAGTTTTTCTTCATGTTGTTAAAGTTGAACTTAATTCTTGTGTGAGGAGTTTCATGTTTAAACAACTATATATAGTTGTGATTTTCTTCATTTTGAHATATYCAAGCATACCACAATTGGGTATTCTCCTCCTCCCACAACAATTCTCTCTTCTTTTGAGTTGTTATTCTTGTTTATGTTGAGAGCAAGTATCTAAAAGTTCTGCTAGATCCGAGTAGTTCGAGGTTGTAGTTCTACCAGAGTTAGTCGTTGTATCCTACTGAGACGATCGCTGTAGTCTGCTAGCAACTTGTGCAGAGCGAATAATTGTCTTCAGGTCAGCACTATTGAAGCGTGCCTCGACTATTTTTTATCAAGTTTTGATGTTCATCAAGTTGTTCAAATTTATATTGTTTGTAGCCAGTTACGTTGTAATTTGTTTGTCAGTATTACACAATTCATATATACAGCGTATATTTACCCAACATTCTGAAGACAATTATCTGATGGCTGCAAACACTTCTGCTAATGCTCCTACGATGATGGGATCGACCATTGTCAAATCACATGCAGAAAAACCAGAGAAGTTCAAGGGAGAAAACTTCAAAAGATGGCAACAGAAGATGATCTTCTACCTCACCACCTTAAATCTTGCTCACATCCTAAAGGAGGTTTGCCCAACTACTCCCATAGAAGCAATCACTCATGAAACTGAGGCTGCCAAGCAAGCATGGTTGCATTCAGATTTTCTATGTCGCAACTATATCATGAGTTGCTTGGATGATACCTTGTATAATGTCTACTGCAATGCCTTTGATACTTCAAGGCAATTGTGGGAGGCATTAGACAAGAAGTATAAGCTGGATGGCATTCTAGGCTAGGGCATGTCAATTATCATTCTTTACAAAGAATGGTAAGTGTAGGACTATTGCCTAATTTTAACATTGATAATAGAAACAAATGTGAAGTTTGTGTTGAATCAAAGTTTTCTAGAAAGTCATTTTCGTCTGTGGAAAGAAGTAATGAATTACTTGATTTAATCCACAGTGATGTATGTGATTTGAAAAGTATTCCCACAAGAGGTGGTAAGAGATACTTTGTCACATTCATTGATGATTGTAGTAAATATTGCTATGTATATTTATTACATAGTAAAGATGAGACCTTAGATGTTTTCAAAACATATAAGGCAGAAGTTGAAAATCAACTTGAGAGAAAAATAAAAGTGCTTAGATCAGATAGAGGTGGTGAATATGAATCATCATCACTTTCTGAATTTTGTGAAGTTAATGGTATAAYCCATYAAACTACARCACCTTATACACCACAACAAAATGGTGTAGCTGAAAGAAAGAACCGAACTTTGAAGGACATGGTTAATTGCATGTTAAATAGYTCRGGTTTAYCCCATAATTTGTGGGGGGAGRCTTTGCTTACAGCAAATTTTATCTTAAATAAAATTCCACATAAGAAGACTAATAAGTCACCTTATGAAGTGTGGAAAAAGAAGTTACCCTCRTATAAAATACTGAAAGTGTGGGGGTGTTTGGCAAAGGTACAAGTTCCTTTACCAAAAAGGACAAAACTTGGACCTAAGACAGTTGATTGTGTCTTTATAGGCTATGCTA
>NW_019104671.1:399368-414585 GCF_001995035.1 Momordica charantia
GCGTGGAGGGAACTGTCGTGCGCGCATGAGGTGTATTGTCATGCGAGATTAGCGTGCACTTGATGGTGTTGAGTGTGCGGTGGTGCCTTCCTCTTCTTGTGATGTGGTTCCAAGGACTTGAGGCCAATTATGATCATATCATCTCCTCTTTTTTGAAAAGGATTCGTTCGCGAATCAAGTTTTTCACCTACACATAAAGGAAGCAAGTTAGTAACTTCAAAATCAAAATGTACATTATACTTACCTTATAGCTCTTTTGAAATCTTTTGATAGTGATGCTCTCGTCGGTCTTCCTTTGAATTTTCTTTTCAAACATCTTTGTTCTTTCCAAAAATATTTCAAAACCAAATCACTTGGTTTATTGGCATTATGCTTGAATCCCTTTGTCCTCATCTTCGTGCTTGGCATTTGAATTCTCCAACACAACAATTGGTTGTTCTCGGCCATGGCTTTGTTTAGAGGACTTTTTGGACAATAACTTCTCCATGACTCTTGGCAACAACAATACATTTTCATGACCACCTACACAAAAAGGAAATAAGTTAGTACCTTCAAAATTAAAATTTATCCTATACATACCTTGTAAGGCGATCTCAAGATCATGTGAAGATTGTAGGATGAGTCTTTTTGGCTCCATGTTGTAATGACACTCCATAGCTTTCAACTCATCTTTGGTTCAACCATAATTGAGGTTAAGAATTGAAAGTCCCTGCAAAAATCTCAAAAGAGTACAAGCACTAGGATAAAACACGTTAGCTTGTAGATAGGGATCCTTATGCTTTTCTTTTCTTCCTTCTTTTCATACTCGTTTCTCAACTCTTCTTCTTCTTCTTTTACTTACTTCGGCTCACATGTATCCACAAATATTTCTTCATCATTAATGGTTCAAGAGTAGGCATTTCATAATCAAAAGAAACTTTGTGATCTAAAGCATTAAGATTATCATGTATAGAATCACTAAGAATCACTTTGTCTACTATACTAGTCTCATTCTCATCAACTTCATGCAATACTTTGTTACCAATAGGAATATAAATTTCATACTTGGTTTCACAAAGCATATCTTTTTTTTCATCACCTTCGTTCTTGACAACGGGTAAAATATCATTGAACAACTTATAATCTGTGGGGATTGGAACTTCATGTTTAGACTCAAAAGGTGTTTTATGTTCAATTATATCGCTTACCCTCTCATCAATAGACATACAATCATGTAATACTTTGCATCTAATGGAATAGGATCAACATGCATAGTATCACAAAGCATTTCATTTTTGTTCATCTTACTTTCTTCCTTAACAATAGAGATAAAGCCATACAATAATTTTCTAGTATTAGTAGTAGGTATACCACACATAGTTCCACAAAGTATATCAGTTCCACAAAGTATATCATGCTCTTTATTTTCTACTATTGGGACTAAAGTAGGCAAACTAACATTTCCTAAAGTTGGTCTTTCATGAGTAATAGGTTTAGGATTAGTATACCTTGAAGATTCCCTTTGATGCCTTCTTTCTATCTTTTTGCCAAGGTACAACATTTCTTCCAACCTAGTACAAGGTTGTATTTCTTCTCTTTCTGCAATCACCTTGGCAATTTCTCCATTGAATTTGTCACTACGGGTTTGCGACGAGGAGCGGCCGACTTTCTTCCCAAGAGGAAAAAAATGGAGTCGCCACCAGTCCTTATTTATAGGGTGTGACTGGGCACCCAAATGCATGGATAAGTTGGTCTGTACGAAAAAAATATGGATTCAAGGCTCTTTTGTGTATGAGGAAGGTATTAGCATCCCACAACACTCGTTCAATGAACAATAATTTATTTTTCACATTATTTTCAAGAAATGACATTCAAAGAAAAGAATTTTATTTTTATTTTTAAATGTCCCACGTTTTATTGATCATTATTTATAAGGTAAATAATGAACAATAATTATGAGTGGCCTAAAGCCATTAAGAAAATTTTGTTTATTTGAATTTAAATTGGCCTCCCAAAATAAACTCATCACCTCAAGAATATTAGAGATCGACCTCTCAAATTCTCCAATCTCCGTCATAGGAAATTTTTTAGGAAAATATTAAAATAAGGTTTATAAAAAGATTTTGTTTTTGACTTTTAGAAATATGATGAGTGCTTTAAAAAATGTCAACTTTTTAGGGGGAAATGCATTTATAAAGATGTTTTTTTTATCATTTAAATATTTTTTTTAGCAAAATTTTCCTTATAAAAGAAGATTTACAAAAACAAAATATATTTTTATTTTTTAAAGAAAAGATATTTATTTGCTTCAAAATATGATTTTTTTTCTTAGGAAAGAGAAAGGCAAACAATTTTGTATTAGTATTTCAATTACTTTTTAAAACAAAACAAGGGATAAATGAGAAAACGACTAAAAATACATCATTCCATTAGCAAACATATTAAAAATCAAATTTTGGCCTCCCGAAATATTGATCTTTAACCTCAAGAATCCAAGAACATCGACCTCCCGAACATTTCAAGGTTCCATCGTTGGGAGGTTCCCTTTTGTAAAATTTGAGTTGAAGAAATTTAATAAAATCAAGAAAAATAACATTTATTGCATAATATTACATAATATATACATTTGCAAAATATCATACACATAATCGAAATGAACATATTAGAAATATAATCAATAAAATCTCATCTTACAAATAGTTAAAGCAACCATAATATGAAATTGGCAATTGGGAAAAGGAAAAATAAGATGAAATAAAACAAGATTAGAAATATATCTTAAAAATAATGTCAAAAGAATTAAACTTGTACTTGGAACATAGGTAGGCACAAAAAATATATGACGAAGTACATCAACATCAACCTACTTTATTCGGCAAGAACATGGAAACTTACCGTTTTGCAAGCAAACTCTGATTCTTACCTCCTCCTTCAAATGCGGCGTGAGTCAAACGATGAAGAAGAAAATTGTGGAGAAAATAGTGATAGAGCAAAAATTGAGAGAGTGAATAAGGATAGGGAAAAAAGTAAAACAAAAGTAGTAACCAAAAAAAAAAAAAGGAAAAGGATGAAAAATTTATGGTAAGTGGAAGAGAGAAAATAAATAAATAAAAATAGAAAACGAGAGAGTGACCGTGTGGTGGATTGTGAGGAACGAGTGGGAAGTGGTGAGAGAGAATTTGTGGAAGAACGATAAAGTAACGAACCAAGAGGTAAAAAACAAAAAGGAAGCAAACCTTAAGAGAGAGCAAAAAATGAGAAAGCAAAAAATGAGCAAGCAAACCTTAATAGTGTTTCAAAACCCTAATTTACAAATGGAAAAAAATATTTTCATTCATTACACAATCAATCAAATCTTACGATTTTATTACAAATTTTGATTTTTACCCAAATTATGTTAAATCAAATTTAAAACTTTTCCATGTTTTATTTTTATTGAAAAGATTTTATTTTGAGAAAATATGGAAATTCACATTTAATAAAAAAAAATTCTTTATGATTTTGTTAATTTTTTTTAATTTTATTAAAAATGATTTGATTAATAATAATAAGGAAATGAATATTTAAACCAAGTACTTTTTTTTTTACTTTTTTGATAAAAAAATATTTCTCACAAAATATAAACAAAAATTCTATTGGAAAATTACTATAAATTAAGTAAAAAAAGAATTATGAAATGGAATATCGGACAAATTTAGGAGTCTACAGAGTCCTTTGTAGAATCGATTCACGGTGGTCTCTTCATCTTCATATATTTTAAGCTCCTCAAGCAATGAGCACATCTCGTCGTAGAAGCTTCAACACTTTTGTCCCTTTGTCTCAAGTTTTTCAACTTGACTAATGACTTAGGAACAAATTGTCTCCTCATTAATGGCTTGAGTTCTCTCCATGAGGTGATTCGGCTTTCTCAATTCTTTTTCATACTAAAAAACAAAGCATCCCACCACGTTATAACATAATCTTTAAAACAAGTGAAAATAAGATTTACCTTGATGCTTTCACTCTAATGGTATTTTGCAAAGATGCTCTCGACTTGGTCCTCCCAATGAAGATATTCTTGTGGCTTTGTTCTTTCATGGAACTTAGGAAGTTTAAGGGTTGTGTGTCCAAGCTAGCCACTATTCTGGTGATCTTTCCTCATTTGATGAGTTATATTAAAGACACGGTTATTATAATTTGCGAATCGTGGACTTATTCCTTCTCCTTGAGATTTGCCTCTTGTTGCCATCACTACACAGTAAAGGATAGAAAATAACAATTTATATTTCTCACTCACTCCCTTACTTGTCCTTTCGGCTTTTCTTATTTGGTAGGGTGGATGTTGGTGTGGATACCCTTTTGGAGATGCTCGTTTAATTGCTTGTGGCGAATCGACTCTTGTACAAGAAAGCACAAGCCTAAAAGCAACTATGCAAAAATACCTCCTTATATATATATATATATAGGGGTCAACGGTATAGATGATACCAAAGACAAGAAACAAATGATAGGAAGAAATACCAAATGATAATACAAGAAGAATGAAACAAAGATATAAACAAGGAAAGATAAGATGCAACCTTGAGCCTAATGCTCTTGATGCTAAGGACTCGACAACAATATACAACTTGAAGTCAAAGCACAATAAAGAAAAACTATACCATAAAAATCAATGAAAACAAAAATAACTTTAAAAGATGTACAAAATTCTACTCGTAGTGCAAACACACATAGTAAGATTTCTTACCAACAAAATAGTAACCTTTATGGCAAGAGGGATGATTTAGGGGAGGGGTGCGTGCTGTATACAGCTCGGATTCGACTCAAACCTGTGGCAAAGCAAAATACAACGAGTGTACTTAACGTGTGTGGGCTGCCAAAAGGTTTTGAAATCATTGGAGGGGTTGCTCTCTCAAAAAGAATTTCTGTGGCTGCACGAAGGCCTCTCTCGGGTGACTCAGTGGACTAGGCGACCGTTCTCCTTATTTCCAGCTGTCCAAAGTCGACAAAATAATCTAAAAATATTTTTAGAACAAATAATAAACAATATTAGGATTACTTGCCAAAAAGAAATCGATTTGGACAAGATTTGATGACCCAAAGACTTTCTCCAAAATTGTCCAACTTCAAATATGGAAAATTTTATGCCTGGGCATCGTCTCTTCTAACGTCGATAACTTTTGCTGTAGATCTCGGATGACTACAATCTTTATGTCCCTGGAAAGCTCTTTCAAAGGCCTTCAATTTAGCATCTGATTTAACTATAAACAATATTGAGTTTTTTGTGGGATAAGATACTAACCTTTATAAGGTCGAACGAAATCCACGAAAACCAAGTCGCGGTCGGAGATCAATCACGAACGGAAGAATCTCACGATTCACCACCTGAATTTTTCAAGTCGTGAAGAATTTTGAGACAAAGAACTCTAGTTTCTTTCTCTGCGTTTTTCTAGGAATCTCTCTCTGTATTCAAGAGTAACTCACATACCCCGTATGACACACACGCACAGTGAGAGAGAGTGGAGAGATTTAGGGGGAAGAGCAGTTGCATAATTGTTCCCCCATTTTCAAATTCAAATTGATTTGAATTTTGTGGATTTTATTAAATCCTAGATCTCCCACTCGCACATAATGTACTTACATTATGCGTGGACCACACCAAAAAAAAAAAAATACAACGTCCCATCTTCTAATGGGCCTTTTTCATGTCTCAAAAATAGAAAACACATTCTAGTTCATCAGCATAAAAAATCATACAAGAAAACAGGTCGTGTGACCGTCATACTTTAATTTCGAGAGATAGTCACTTTACAACTGTTAAGTATGTAACGTAACTTGAATGAGTGAGTAGAGTTAGTATGAAGTGCCCTAGAGTAATTTAGTCACATTTATCACAACTCATGATCTCTTTTGAAATATTAATTTCATATATGTGTGTATTCACAATTATATTACAAAAATATAATTGGTGACCTGTGGATACACTATAATGTGACACTCGAAATGATCTTCTATTTCCTAAAAGATTTCCATTCCCAAACAACTGCTTTCTAGGTACGTCTCATTAGATCGAATCATTCATGACCATTGGCAACCTCCCTAAGAAAGCTAACATTGCAATAGAACTTCCAAATTTTAGCCAAAAGGTCATAAGGGTACTTGTGAAGATTTTTTAATCTCACGGGTCTCACACAACAAAGAAGTAGAGATCAATTAACTTCAGCTACCCTTGGTGGTCAAATTGTGCACACGTGGTATGAATCACGTGTTACAGTATTTTACTCTATCTAGTTAGAGTGTATGTCTCAACTAAATACTGTACAGATGATAGTTCAGATATACTTAATATCTAACTTGAGTCCACAACTCTACCTTAATAATTTATCAACTAATGATAACAGGACTTCCATCTGGCATTCAAAGACAATTTAAGCTGAATAATGGGATTTGTCACCTTTGATCATAATATGATCTCATCTTGATCATATATCAAGGCAATATCTCATTTTAAAGCTAGTACTTGCTCTCATATTTCATTGTACTGCTACAACAATAAAATTGCTTAAAATTATCTCATTTCTAACTGACACGCAAGTCATAGAAGTGATTGCTCGTGTGAGAGAGCCAATCTACTGTCTGACATACTTCTCATTAAATATACTAAACATTTTTTTATGTGTTTGCATAATAAAGTACAAAACTTTATTCCATAGTTTAAAATACATAATACAATTTGTTCATAAATACAAACTTAAAGCCTTCGCAGTCCTAAAGATTTAATATGGTTACTAAATACATCTCTAGGGATAGGCTCTGTAAAAGGGTCCACAACCATGTTGCTCGTTGATATATATTGCACATTTACTTCCTTTTGTGCAATCATATCTCTACCAAAATTGTATTTGATATCTATGTGCTTTGTCTTAGAGTAATATTTGGGATCCTTCGTGAAAGCTATAGCAGCCTGACTATCACAGTTTACCAATACTGAGTCAGTCGCACTTTCTTTAAATCCCAAATGACTTAAGAATCTCTTAAGCCATACTACTTCTTGTACCGCTGCTGAAGTGCCACAAATTCAGCTTCCATTGTAGACAAGGCTATACAAGTTTGTTTCTTGCTACTTCAAGATATTGCTCCATTATTGAGAAAGAAGACATATCCCGAGGTGGATTTTATTTCATCCATATCTCGTCCCCAATCAGCGTCCGAGTAGCCTTCTAATTCTGAATTGTTTCCTTGGTAGAACAACGAATAATTTATAGTGCATTTTAGATACCGAAGTATTCTCTAAACAGCTTTCCAATGGGGTTGGCCAGTGTTTGACTGGTATCTGCTTACCATGCCAACGGTAAAACAAATATCTGGTCTCGTACACATCATAGCATACATGAGGCTTCCAATAGCACTTTGGTAAAGAACTTTTCTCATGAGCTCTATTTCCTCAGGAGTCGTAAGACATATTCTTTGACTCAAATTTTCTCCTTTTGCGATAGGAGTATCAATGGGTTTGCAGTCTTGTATATTAAACCTTTCAAGAATTTTCTGGATGTATCGGCCTTGTGGCAAGGCTAACATTCTTTTGGAGTGATCTCTTTCAATCTTAACTCCAAGTATATAAGCTGTCTCACTCATATCTTTCATTTGAAAGTTTGAGGACAACCATTCCTTAATGGCTAACACATACTCCTTATCATTTCCAGCCAACAGTATGTCATCCACATATAGTGAAAGAATCACAAACTTATCTTTGTTTGTTCTGACATACACGCAGTGGTTCTCATCGATCATATGAAAATCCTACGAGATGATTACTTGGTGAAATCTGATGTACCACTGTCTCGAAGATTGTTTAAGGCCATAAATTGACTGCATTAATTTACATACTTTTTCTTCTTGTCCTTCGGTAACAAAACTGATAGGTTGCTGCATGTAAATTTCTTCTTCTAATTCACCATTTAGAAATGCTATTTTTATATTCATTTGATGTAATTCCAAATCTAAATCGACGACTATGGCTAGAATGAGTCTTATAGAGGTAAACCTCACAGTAGGTGAGAAAGTCTCATCATAGTTTATTTCTTCCTGTTGTGTGAATATTTTTGCTACAAGTATGGCTTTATATCTTTCAATAGAGTTGTCAGCCTTCGCTTAATCTTAAGAATTCATTTGTGACCAATTGCTTTGTGTCCTTTTGGGAGATCGACTAACTCCCAAACATTATTAAATTTACTAACTCCCAAACATTATTAAATTTGATTGACTCCATTTTTTCTTCCATTGCTTTCAACTATTTTTTTTCTATTGGGACATCGAAGAGCTTCCTGAACACTTCTCGGCTCTTCAACATTATCAGGTGTAATCATATAAAGTTCATCGTCAAAACGACGTTTCGGTATTCTACCACGATTACTGCATCTTATTTGTGGTTCTGTTGTCCGTTCACGTGTTGATTCCATTGAATCACGTGACAATTGATCAATTGAGTCACAAGTGGGTTGTGGTTCGTCCAAATCACACGTAGTGTTTAGATATCTCCCACT
This sequence comes from Momordica charantia, assembly GCF_001995035.1. Next base: position 407,870 of record NW_019104671.1, read on the forward strand.
TGGATGAAATACTATTAGTACAATACTGAGACTATCTCACGATGGATTTGATGAAAGCAAATCATTTTGATTATAATTTTAAAATAGGGATATCTCATCACTGATCTCACCTCTCCTTGGAAAATCATTATCGAAGAAAGTAGCATCTCGTGATTCAAATTCAGTTACACTCCCACTTTCTTGTTCACCAATGAATACATACCCTTTTGAGTGTTTTGAGTATCTTATAAATATACTCTTTTTGCCTCTTGAACCTAATTTTCCATGTAGATGTGATGACTTATGTACATATGCAGCACAACCCCATGACTTTAAACCACTAAAGTCGGGTTTTCTACCAGTCCATAACTCATAGGGTGTGGAAGTAACAGATTTGGAAGGCACATGATTAAGGATATAAGCAGCGGTCAATAGAGCATCACCCCAAAAGGTGATTGACAATTTCGTTTGAGCCATCATTGACCTGACCATTTCAAGAAGAGTTCTATTTCTTCTTTCAGCTACTTCATTCTGTTGTGGTGTTCAAGGAGTAGTTAGCTGCTTTACTATACCCTTTTTCGTCACATAGTTGTCTAAACTTATTAGACAGATATTCACGCCCTCGGTCAGTTCTTAAGGCCTTAACCTTTTTATCTAATTGATTCTCCACCAAGTTTACAAATTTTCTTAAACATTCTAATGCTTCAGACTTGTGAGAAATCAACTAAACATGATCATAACGTGTGAAATCATCTATGAAAGTGATAAAATATGCACTTCCATGTCTAGCCTTTATACTCATGGGTCCACAAATATCAGAATGAATTAATTGCAATGGAGTTTCAGCTCTAGTTCCCTTACCAGATGGTTTTCTTGCCATTTTTCCCACTAGATAGCTTTCACATAAAGGTAATCAAATTGACCTAATAAACCTTCCTTAGCCAATCTAGCCATTCTATATTAACCTATAATGACCTAATCACAATCATGTCAACATTGGCATCAACAGATGATGTTATAAGGGAAAACTTGCTGAATTGTAAGATATCGTCTCAACAATATCCAATACAATAGAACCATAACCATAATGTATATTATTCAAAGATAGAGTTAACGAGTTTCTAGTCATAGTAAAAGTGCAACCAAGTTTGAGAAAGACAGTAACGGAAAGCAAATTTCGTCGAATATCATGTGCATTCAACACACCATGCAGAAGTAGAGTGCGTCCATTCCGCATGTTCAACTTGCAGGAACCAATCCTCTTTACAGGCACACGGGCATTGTTTCCTACATACAGCCACCTAGCTCCTGATGTAATTCAATGAAATTTCACATACACCCCACGATCTTTAGCTATGTGGTCGGTTGCTCCTGAGCCTACAGTCCACAGAGGATGAGAGTCGGTCAATGAAACAGAGCTGGAAACACAACTTTCAGAAGTGAAAGAACAAATCTTAAATGTCTTGAAAGTTTGTACCTTCTTGGGTTTAGTACACTGGTGAGCATAGTGACTCTTTCAGTGACAATTGTAGCACTTGATATTTGCTTTCTTGTTTATAGGACGAACCATGGGACGTTTCCCCTTACCCTTGTCATTCTGACCTTGCTTGTGTTTCTTATTCTTGTGATCTCCTTTTACTTTAAAACCACCCTGGTGTTTACGCTTGTGCCTTTTGTTCCCATGTGAACTAAGGCCAGCCACATAGGCTTCAGCGTTGTTAGGCCTTGTTGCCTCTAGACGGTCTTCTTCCAATTCAAGATGATGTGAAACATCAGTAAGAGTTAAAATTCCCTCATTATGGGTAAGATGCACCTTCATGTGTTCCCAATTCTGGGGAAGAGATTGAATAGCAGCATGAACTTGTTGTTCATCAGTCAGGACATGATCAGCTTCTTTCAGCTTACTAATTATGTTATACATCTCCCTCATGTGTTGTCTCATATTATGATTATAGCGTTTTTCATAAGTATCAAACTTAATAGTAAGTTGCCTAACTTTGGTGACAGAGGTCCCATGAAATTTCAACTTTAACGTTTCCCACATGACCTAGACAAGGTCATGAGAACGAAACTCACGCAGCACATCGTTGTCCATGCTGCTCAGCAAAGTTATGCTAATAAGCGAGTTTTTCTTCTTCCAGGCTTTATAAGCCTCTTTGTCCCTCCTATGTTGAGCACTATTGCCCTCCTCAGGCTCAGTAAACACATTACTTAACACTTCTAGAGCCTCTTGCTCTTCCAGTACATATTGGATTTTCATGACCCAGATCTCATAATTATCCCCATTTAGCTTCTCCCCTTTGTTCAATTCAACAATTATATCTTTTGAAGAAGATGCCATATTTTCAGAGTCTAYAGGCCAGATTAGCGCATATATCAATTCACATGCATAACACACTATCCCTTAATATTTTATAATGTTAAAATAAATTTTATCATAATTATTTTGTTCAACATCGAGTCGAAATTTCACTAAGTTTCCAAATCATCGTCAATGTTTAAACCAAATAATTATAGACAAACGTATCACATTGTAAAATAAACAAATATTTTACCCAAAAAAAGTAGACGAGAATAATGAGACACAATCATCATTCAAATGCCCATAGTAAAACCCCGAAAACGGGCACAATTTTTTTTTTCATTTAGTATATATATTAGCAACAATAGATATATAAACATGTACATGAAAACATTTACAATTGCATACGACGAACAGGAAATGAATTTTTAAAAATTTCATAAAAAATTGTTGGAATTTTGTGGTTGCGAACAACCACTCCACGTTTGTTTCGGTTGAGACAGATCCTTTATCCATAGACTGATGTCATCTGCCTTTCCAAAGTAGCTCGTATACCGAGCTCATAGACAAAAGCTTTGGTCACTATTTCATAAAGGTAATCTCCATTGTGTCGACTCCCGACATTATCTAAGAAGGTCTTAAGACACTCGAGAGGTAAGAGTGATCTTAAGACAGTTAGTCTTTGATCATCTAGCGGTAAACCTGCTCCCCAAATAATCATTTGAAGTTGATTATTAATTTGGATTATATACCAGACTAAGTATATTAAATCCAATTCGTGACCCGGTTAAAAAATTATAAGGGATAAGTCTTCTATCATCTTATCCACTACAGCCCTCCTAACTTTTGTCCTAGAGACCTTTGGTGTCTTTATCATCATTGTCATATTTTCTGTAACAAATACATAAAAATAAAAAAAAGGTGATTATGATACACAAAAAAATAGGACAAACCACCAAGAATATAAAAATAAAAACAAATTGTGTTTGAAGTATTAAAACAAAAAAATATGTAACTAAGTTGATTTGCAAAGGTGGTTAAGGGGTATACTTTCCAAATTAGAGGTTAAAGGGATCAATTCCCACAAAAAGCAAATCTCTTTATAATTTTATCTATGTGGAACAAATCCATATTAGACAAAAACCGAGACAGACCTAATTGAACCAAATCGGACCGTCGAACTATAGTGGATCGGGTCAAATGGTGAACCAACCGAACTAGTGAACCAATCGGGTTGGACCAGCCCAAAAAACACCAGTTTCACTCAATTTGGATATCGGAGCAAAAAGGTATGAATTTTTGAAGTCGATTTTGTGCTCCCTGCAGGTTTCTCTAAATTTCTAGGACTCGGATTAAAGTGAAACTTGGGTTGTTGGAAAGCTTTTAAGGTGCTGAACACAAACAAATAAGTTTTATACACTTTAAAGAAATTTTCGAAATAAAAAATTCTTATTCAAGAATGATAGTTCAAAAGGCATGCAGAAGACAAGAAAAATGGATGATATTTTTATGAGTTTTTCGAAGAAGGAAAAGTAAAGACAGGACAAGGAATTTAAAGACAGAAAAATAACAGATATCACGGTCTAGAGCCCAAGCTCTGATACCAAATGATACGCGACAACCCAAGCGTATTAGACTACTCGAGTCACAAGCCACTTGAACCCAATCGTATAGATGGTTTCAACCCGAAAGGCTAAGAGTTAAAGGGATTATCTTTGCAGTCGTTACCTTAAGCAGACAGAATACTCACTATGCTCAAAGTTGGAAATACTCAACGAGTTTGGTGACCAATCAAACAAGCATGCTTCGAGGTAAAAATATGGATTCCTAAGTTCAACCACACAAAGTAAAACGATATTTTTTTTTTGGGTGGGGGGGGGGAGGGGGTTTGCACACGACAAGGGCTGAGAACAACTCTCAATATTCTATTCAATATGAATCAATGGTGTCTAAAACATGAGGGGGTACACATTTATTTATAGGCTAAGACCCGTGGCCTTTACGAGGAATGTAAAAAATAAAAAGAAAACAAATAAAAGAAAAGATATTTCCATTAAATTGCCAACTTGCTAATCAAGTAAGGCAATCCTTTTCTAAAACTAATTTTGATAAAAATAAAATAAATCAAAGGAAAATCAAATAGAAAATCTTTCCTAAAATCCACCAACTTGCTACCCAAGCAAGAGAAATTATTCCTTAAATGTATTTTTGGTAAAGTAAAACCAAGGAAAAAGAAAGGAAATAATTTCCTTATTTGTAAAAAGTGGGTGACAAGCCCACACCAAGGGGGCGAGGGCTGACGGGGCATGATGAGGTGCTGAGGGGGTGTGGGCGTGGCATTGAGCAGGCAGAACGCGCACGGGTGTGGGCAGCATGTCTGCAAGCGGGTGTGCAGACAAAGGCGTTGGGCRGCATGTCKGCWAGCGGGWRYGCAGACAAAGGCGCTGGGCGGCGGGACATGCGAGCGTGGCACCATACGCGGCTAGGGGGGTGCAGCTAGATGGTGTGTGCGGCAAAGGCGCCTGATGGGCTGTGGGCACGCGTGGGCAAGGCCGTACGTAAGGGTGTGCTCGCGGTGTGGGTGTGGCGGCTGGAGGCTCGTGCAGTAGGGCTATGTGTGCAAGGCAGTTGCACGGACCTCATGGGCGCGCGATAGAGGGGAGGCGCGCGCACGGAGGGCGCTGTTGTATGCGCATGAGGTGTGTCCATGTGAGATTACCGTGTACTTGATGGCGTTGAGTTGTGCAGTGGTGCCTTCTTCTTCTTGTAATATGGTTCCAAGGATTTGAGGCCAATTATGATCATATCAATTTATTTATATGTTAATCCTAGGTTTCACATAATCCCCTAAGATTAATGGACTGATTTCTACTCAGCAGGCCATAGTATTAAATAAAGAAGTCATGAGCTCATAATCAAGATCACTTATATTCCCATTAAATAACTCAAATATAATTGCTCTTTAATTTGTTACCCACATATTAAATTAATTCCAACAATCTCCCATTGGGTAACAATTTTCTTTTTTAGAAATTATATTAATTTATTCTTTAATGCACAACTTAATGCTATTAAGAGAAACTTCCCTTTAATCACAATCTGATCAATCTCGTCTATCAACAAGGAATCAAAGTGGCTTTTGTCACATGTAAAATTGCGACTAAGCTTTCAATGATCACCACACCAAATATACTCAATGACAGGAATCAAGTGTGGAAGAGCAGCATGGAAGTAATGTGATCTAAACATGTCTATGCCCAAGTACTTGTCCAACTTTATTATTTAGAGAGATCAAAATTTATCCTTTCTGGCTTTATGTTAAACTACGATTAAAATAAAATCATTCAGAGTAACAAAGTAATCCATCTTCTTAATCCTATAGAAAAGAAAATCACGTGTCTAATTTAAGAAAACACAAACTCTCACTCAACTGATATACCATGATTTTCACATCTATATGAGCATTATGCTCATAAAACATTTTAGGAAAGTCCTTAATGAATGGATCCACAATGATGGAGTTAGATTTCTTTAGACACGAAAATACTCTAAATTTCCTTTATCAACTAAAACTTAAAATATTCATACAAAAACTTTCGTTGCTGAAATGAAAATAAATCCTTATAAGACAGCCTGATAACAAGGTTTTATAACCATATTCCGTAAATTTGTTGCCACACACAAAAGCTAAGGTGGATCTATATGGCAACTCAAATTATCAAAATCAAATAGTCTTATGATCTCTAATTAATATGATTTTGATGAGTGAGCATGTAACCTTTTTGTTAAGTGTCTTACAACTCTTTAGATCCAATTGAGAGTTATCAAAATAATTGTCTTTCATTCTTGATATGAATACTGAAGCGGAAGCATATAGATTTTAGACATGAATTTTTATTTCACTTTATTTATTCAAGGGACCTCTACGGAAACTAAGCTTGATCTCCACTAGTAATTTTAATATCTCCTAGTGCATAAATCTTTATGCTAGACAACAAGCAATAACTATCAACGTAACTCTTTCATGCAAGTTTTCATGCTCTAACAAAGCCTTTATTATGTCGAAGACATATTACACTAGGGAAATAAATTTACTCCCACTAAACCTGTAATTCATAATTATTACTCCTGTTACCTTCCGATATTACATGTGATAATATCATATGTCTTTATGCAAGGATATGCACAACAGTGTATTTCAGATTGCAGCTCGAACTCGACCTCTGGACCGTTCTGGATACTTGGGCGGACCTGCACAAAAAGGTGAGCACTCTGACGATCAAGTCAGTACAGGTCAGATTCCTAGTTTAGTTCGAGGTCAGAAATCATCGTACCTGATCGCGGCGTGAGGTCCTCTACTTATGGGTGGTAGTCTCGCTAATCTCGCGACGGTTACACCCGGTAATCTCGGGACCGACGGTTACACCCGATAATC
>NW_019104672.1:94166-109784 GCF_001995035.1 Momordica charantia
TTTTCAGTATTGACTTGTTAAGACTTACAGTGGCCTTCTCTAAATCCTAACTTTTTGGGAAAACATGTTGAGCAATGAATGGAAAGCAAAAACACTACTTCTTAGCAACCCTTTTTAGACATAAAAGGCTAACTATCCATAACCGGGCTAGAGGCGGGAATTTCGAAAGACATATTAAAGAAAATACAGCAAGTAAAATGGTTGAATGTGGAATGCATGTGTGAAAAACAAAAGTTAACTAACGGAGTGTTTTTATCGGGATTGAGAGCTTCGCCCTTCTCTTTCAAGCAAGGAGGAGTGTCACGTGCTCTTTCCTCCAAAAACACAACTCTCTTAACTAAAAATAAAGTAAAGGCAAAGGGAAGATAAGCAAAGTGCTAGATTTTTATATATTTGAATAAGTAGAAAATAACTAAGTACAAATGGAAACAAAACAAAGCTCAATAAAGGAATGTAAAGTACTCGGGATTTAAAAACCAAAAGCAACTAATGAAAGAAACTCAAAAGTACTTAGAAAGCAACAAAGAAACACTAAAAATGATCAAGCGAAGGAAGCAAGACTTGATGAATTTGGTGGAGAAGTTGCTGGAATTTATAGCTGTGCAGACTTGGTTAGGTAGGTCCTAAAACGATGGTGAATCACCCATTTCCAACTCTTTTGACTGACCAAATCGTGCTAAAACTCATAGTGGAACACTTCTTCTACACCTATGCATCGGTTGGAACCACCAAAACGCATTGGAAGACGCGTTTCATTAAGGGCAAAGTTGGAAGAAAACCAGTTTTTCTGCAGGCTTCCCAGGCACCTGGCGCCTCCCATGATGTTTTTTCGTCTTTTTGCTTCTTTTGATTAATTTCCACTCCCAAATGGTCCTAAAATGTCATAAATACAATATAAGCCAACCACAAACCATAATATATGAATTTTGCATGAATTGGATCTCAAACGACCGAGAAAAATCCGAAACAAAGCTGAAACATAGTAAAAACAGCATCTAAAACCTTCTTTTTACGCATGTAAACAAGCGTAATCATAATCTCTCAAACTTTTTTAAACTTTCCACCGCCCAATGATCATTAGAATATAAAGACACGTTTGTTCCTGGCATACGAGGTGGTTTTAGGGGAATCATACCCGGTGGAGTCGGCGGTGGCAGCAATGCTTTCTTCTTCCCCTTTTCTTTGTCTTTTGGCTTGGAGGAGGAAGAACCTTCCATGATTCTTGAGCTTTTACTTCATGCTCAACACAAAAATTCCTCCTTCAAATCCTAAGTGTGCCAAAAAAGAGTGAGACAAAGCGAAGGATTTGGGGAGAAAATTGCAAATGAGGGGTGTAGACAACTTAGGGCTTTTGTTTTATTTTGTTCAAACATTTTAAAAACATATTAAGGTTTAGTAATGGGCCCTCTTATGATTTAAAAATAGCCCAAAGCCGATTTAAACATAACCTAAGTCGAGCCCACGAAAGCCCTAATCAAAATTCCAAAAATCCCATTTATTTTCTTAAATTGCGCCTGGTGCAATTTTGAGGAGGTTTGGATCTTGATCCTGCAAAATTCAAATGCAAAAACTAAAATTATATTTGAAATCTACACAAAAAAAAAAAAAACCTTAAAGAAAATGTAAAAAATTTCGAAAAAAGAAGACAAAAAATATTTTACACAAAAACGCCCTCAACACCGACCGAGAACTATTCATCACTGTTTTTTCATGGATCTTTCAGTAGTACAGAGGTTTTACCTCTGTCAATATGCTCACCAAAGTATTTCTTTACTCGATGCCCATTTACGATAAAAATATTACCTTTCGAATCCTTTAAATCCACAGCTCCATGTGGATAAACACGTTTAACTACAAATGGGCGCGACCATTTAGACTTAAGCTTACCTGGAAACAACCTTAATCTAGAATTGAACAACAATACTAAGTCTCCAGGTTTCAAATTTTTATCCATTATTTTCTTATCGTGTCATTGCTTGGTTTGTTCTTTATACATCTTAGCATTTTCATAAGAAAACTAACGAAACTCTACTAACTCATGTAACTGTAGCAACCTTGCTTCACATGCAACAGAGTAGTCAAAATTTAGTTTCCGTGTAGCCCAAAATGCTCTATGTTCTAATTCTACCAGAATATGACATGCTTTACCAAAAACAATGCGATAAGGGTTCATCCCTAACAGAGTTTTATAAGAAGTTATATAGGCCCACAAAGCATAATCAATTTTAATTGCCTAGTCCTTCCTATTCACATTCAGTTACTTCTCTAGAATAGATTTTATAGCTCTATTGGATATCTCTGCTAATCCATTAGTCAAAAGGTGATAGGCAGTAGCAATCTTGTGATAAATGTTATACTTTTTTAACAAATTACTCACTGCTCGGTTTAAAAAGTACGTGCCCTCATCACTAATCAAGCATCTAGGTGTACCATATCTAGTGAAAATAAACTTTTGCAAGAAGAGAGAAACTACCATGGAATCGTCAGTAAGGGTGGCGACATCCTCAGCCCACTTCGAAACATAGTCAACAGTAAAGAGAATCTAATTCTTAGTGAATGAAGGTGAGAATGGACCCATGAAGTTGATGCCCCAAACATCGAACAACTCTACTTCCAGTATTGGGTTTAAGGGAATCTCATGTTTCCGTGTCAAGTTACCGGATCTCTTTGACACCAGTCACAACTTTGAGCGAATATGTGAGCATCTCGAAATAGGGTCAGCCAAAAGAAACCACTTTGGAGGATCTTTGCTGCAGTTTTACGTTCAGCAAAATGTCCACCATAAGGTGATTTGTGCACGCCTCCAAAATCTCCTTCTGTTCATGCTCAGCAACACACCTACGGAGAATAATGTCATGTCCTAGTTTAAACAAAAAAAAGGTTCATCCCATCTACAAAACCTAACATCATGAAAGAACTTTTGAATATGGTGCTTTCTCAAGTCAATAGGAATTATGTTGCTAACCAATAAGTTCGCATAATCAGCATACCAAGGGACTTTAGAAATAGCTAAAACATACTCATCAACAAAGCGTTCTTTAATTTCCGAGTTATCATGTTGCAAAGAAGACTTCAGCCTAGATAAGTGATCTGCTACTTGGTTTTCTATTCCTTTTCCGTCTCTTATCTCTAAATAAAACTCTTGTCGCAATAATATCCATCTAATTAACCTAGGCTTACCTTATTTTTTAGCAAACAAATTTTTTAGTGCAGAATGATCAATAAAAACTATCACCTTAGTCCCAATCAAATATGAAGGAAATTTATCAAGTGCGAAAACAATAGCTAAAAGCTCTTTCTCAGTCACAGTATAGTTTAGTTGGCTACTATTCAAAGTCTTGCTTGCATAATAAACAGGATGAAGAATTTTACCTTTTTGCTGACCTAACATCGAACCTACTGCAAAATCACTTGCATGACACATTAGTTCAAATGGCAAGTTCCAATATGGTTCAATTATGGTAGGAGCTAAACTAAGTGCATCTTTAAGTGTCTCAAAAAGCTTTAAAATAGTTTTCATCAAGATTAAAAGGTTGATCTACTTCTAACAATTAAATAAAGGTTTATAAATTTTCGTAAAATCTTTTATAAAACGACGGTAGAAACCCACGTGTCCCAAAAAACTTCTAACACCTTTTACAGTAGTAGGAGGGGGTAATTTGGCAATCAAGTCTATCTTAGCCCTATCAACATCAATTCCTTTTCCTGAAACTTTGTGACCCAGGACTATACCTCCATGTACCACAAAATGACATTTCTACCAATTAAGTACAAGGTTAGTCTCTTCACACCTTTTTAAAACATTCTCTAAATTTTCCAAACAAACTTCAAACGACTCACCAAACACAGAAAAAGTATCCATAAAATACTTCTACCGTGCTTTCTACCATGTCATAAAAAATAGGGGTCATGCACTTTGGAAGGTGGCGGAGTGTTACAAAGACCGAACGACATCCTCCGGAATGCAAACATCCCGTAGGGACACGTGAACGTGGTCTTTTCTTGGTCTTATGGAGCTATTGTAATCTGGTTGTAACCAGAATACCAGTCTAGAAAGCAATAGCATTCCTTCTCTGCTAGAAGATCAAGCATCTGGTCAATAAAGGGGAGTGGAAAATGGCCTTTTATAGTTACCTTGTTTAGGCAACGGTAGTTCATACACACTCTCCAACCAGTCACCATCCTTATCGAGATCAACTCGTTGTTATCGTTAGTTATTACCATCATACCACCCGTCCTAAGAATGCATTGGATCGAGCTAACCCAACTGCTATCTGAAATGGGGTAGATCACCTCGGCGTCTAACCATTTTATTATCTCCTTCTTGACCACCTCTTTCATTTTGGGGTTGAACATCCGTTCGCTCTCGATAGAATTGGTGACTCCTTCATCTAGGATGATTTTGTGCTTGGAAAAAGTAGGGCTGATTCCACTTATGTCTGCTGTGGTCCATCCAATAGCCATATTGTACTTAGACAAAACTTGCAAAAGTAAATATTCATGTTCATTAGTTAAATATGATGAAATGATAACAGGCAAAGTATCCTTTAAACCCAAATATGCATATTTTAGATGAGAGGGTATGAATTTTTTCTCTAATTATGGAGGTTCAATGATGGAAGGTTGCAAGGCTTTCAAATTATCTACTATTGGATGCAGAAACTCAAAATGCTCAAGTTGTGTCAAAATTGCGCCAGACGCAAATTTCGCTTTTTCTTCTACGGCATTCAAATCTACTTCTAAGTCTTCCACAATCATTTGCTGGAGTTCCTCCAAAGTTGCCACTATTGTAGAGCATTCCTTGACTTCATCTGAGAGATGCCTCACATCAAGGACGTTGAAGATGACTTGCTCATCATTGACCTTCATAGTGATTTCTCCTTTCTTAACATTGAATACTGTCTCTAGTTGCTAAAAACGGTCTCCCAAGAATGATCAGCTCCTCAAGATCTGCTTCACAATTCAAAATTATGAAATCGGCAGGAAAAATAAACTTATCAACCTTAACAAGCACATCTTCTATTTTCCTTTTCGGTTTCTTTATGACCTATCARCTAGTTGCAAAGTGATAGTAGTAGGATGAACTTCCCCTATATTGAGCTCTTTAAAGAAAGAAAGAGGCATAAGATTAATACTTGCACCTAAGTCACATAATGCTCTCCCTAGATTCTTGCCACCTACCGAGCAATGGATAGTAAAACTACCTGGGTTCTTACATTTAACAGGCAATGGATTCCCTAGACCATCACTACTACACTTTGTTGGGGCTACCGTCTCATGCTCTTCTAACTTTTTATGCCTAGAAACAATATCTTTCAAAAACTTGGTGTAGTTAGGCATTTGCTCTAAGGCATCTATGAGAGGTATATTTATATGTAACTATTTTAGAATCTCAACTTCTTAAAATGAATATCATGATTTTCCTTAACTAATCTTCGGGGGAAAGGTGGAGGAATCCTAACGTTACCTAGCTACGGAGTAGTGCAAGACACTACTTGCTTGCCTTTGTCAGCTTTCTTACCTTTTTCTTATAAACTTACGAGTTCTGCTTTCTTTTCTGGATGTGAAGCAGAGGTGGATGCAAGAACAGGTGTAGCCACATCGGTTCCTCCATTTGGAAGTGAAGGTCCATTATAACTCAGTTTGCTTCTTGTGATGCCTTACATTGCTCTTTAACTTCATGATCTCGCTTCATATTCTCTATGTGTCCTGGCAGTGTATCTTGTGGTCTAGATTTTAGGTCATTATCTATTTGCCCCATTTGCATCTTCAAGCTTCTCATTGCAGCATCATTCCTTGTCATGTATTATTGTACCATGGCCTCCAAGTTCCCATTGTTATCACCTTTCTAAGTATTATTTTGAGTTCTTTGTTGATTGTATTGTTGTGGCGGCAACACAGGTTGATTGGGGAAACTATGAAGGGTGTAGTTTTGCTTTTATTATTGAGCGGGTGCTTGCGCACTGCTACTAGCTCCTCCTTGGTTACTCCAAGAGAAGTTTGGATGGTGCCTCCATTTAGGGTTGTAGGTATTTGAATATGGATTGATGTTCCGTTGGGCACCTTTACCTATATAGAAAACAGACGTTGGATTAGCTGGAAAGTTCTCGTACAAGTGGTTATCACCATAATAAACACAAGATAAATCTTAAATTTGTAAAATATGAGAGGGTTCAAGAATCGCCGCTGAAGTGGTGGTTTTGGTTTCCTTATTGATTGTCAGTTGTTTCAACATCTGGTTCATAGCCACCATTTGGGCTTGCATTGAGGCTACTGTGACAAACTCAAAGATTCCGTTTGATGCTTGCTTATTTGGCAATGACCTTCCTACTTCTCCTTGGCCATTAATGTCTGTCATCTTGTTCAAAATATCAACGATCTAATTAACCAGTTTCTCTAACAAAAAGCCATTGGCTGTAGTGTTCAACATCATTCTCGATGAACGATCCAATCCTTTATAAAACTGCTCAATTTGCTCACATGCAGGCAATCCATGTCTTGGGTATCTTCTGAGTAACTCCTTAAAACGCTCCCAGGCTTATTGAACTACTTCGTTCTCCTTTTGTCGAGAAGACACAATGTCTTCTCGAAGGTGCTTATCCAAGTATGGTACTTTGCCAAGAATTTCTCCGTTAGTTCTGCCCACGTGGTAATAGAATTTGGTTATAGCATGTTTAGCCAAGTCCTTTCACTGTTCCTGAGAGAAAAAGGAAACATTTTTAGTCTTAATGCATCTTCAGAGACACCATGAAGTTGAAATGCATTAGCTATTTCAATAAAAGGTTTGAGATGGGAATAAGGATCTTTGTTAGTCAATCCTTTGAACTGGCCCATCATCTGTAACATCTGGAACATGACTGGCTTAAGCTAGAACTGTGAGGCTTGGGGTAAATGATTACTTATCCCTGAATTTAAGTTGTGGAATGCAAGAGTGACATAGTTCAGCATGGTTACATCTCGGTTCTCTTCAAGTAGGATCAGATTAGGCACTTCTCTTGCTCGGTTTGCTGATCCTTCACATGCCAGATCTCCATTTACAGGTGGATTTAATGGAAGTGGATGATCTTGTGGATTTCGATTCATTTCGCTGGTCCCTTCTTCAACTTCTTCAACTTCTTCAACTTCTACTGCAAGCTTATTTCTCTTGTTCATTTTCTCTTTCTTTTCTCAACCTCTACTCACGCTTTATCCTTTAAAGGGTTATTTTAATCTCTAGATCAAAGGTCAACAGACCATACCCCGTGCTCATACACAACTTCCCTTAAAGGTTAGATGTAACAATTAAGTCCAATGACAGAGGTATGCAACAATCACAAATGAAACAATTCACTTAAAAATAATATGATTTGAAAAATTAAGTCACCGGCAACGGCGCCAAAAACTTGTTGGGACTTTCTCTACCTTTAAACAGATTAGAGGCTCGTGTAAGCGCACAGAATCATAAGAAATACTAGGTAGTAATACAACGTCGAACCCTCAGGGACTTGTTGCTTTTTAAAACAGTTCAATGAAGTCAATGGTTCAAATATGCAATGGTGGTTTTTCGAAGAAACTAGTGATGAAATGTAATTGATTGGGGTTTTAACTATCAAGCAATTTAATAAAACTCAACCTTTTTGTTTCCTACCTTAGTCTTGATGCAAAAGATGGAAAACACACTTTGTTGGGAAATCGAGCCAGGCGTAATTTTGGGTTTTCTTGGGAAATAAGGTCTACTCTTTCACTACCGCTTTTGGTTGTGGCATAGGCTAGGGTAACCTACAATCAAATTTCTATGTGTGATTACAATTCTAAAAAAAAAATTTATCAACTCATTTGCATTATGGGTCAAAGGGACTTATGTCTAGGATCATGTTTTATGCGCTTATGTCTAAGTCACATGCCATATTGGTTTCCTATTATTGTACGTAACTCACCCTTTGCAGGGCTGGGCTTTAGTGTATAAATCAAGTTCCCACTGGCCAAATGGGAAAAAGAAGTAAAGAAAAGTTTTTAGAAACCAACCCACATATGTGTCAGGTACAATTATGGGCAAAATCCCGAGCGTGTTGAAAATCAATTAATTTTGACTAAGGCATTCCACAAAGAGGTTGATAACTAATCTAGTGCATAGTTAAAGGAAATAAAATGCACGAAAACATAAATGAAGTATTCTTCATTGAATTAAAACGAATAAATAAGCCGTACAAGGAGTTCTAGCTTGATCCTCTTCTCTTTCGAGCGTGTGGGAGTGTGAACTCGCTAAARAACTTAAGAAGGATAGAATAAATGAGAAAAAAAGGTATAACTTGTATTAAAAGCCATACAGTAAGCAAAAGTATGAAAATACAAGAAAATAACAACTAAAACATAAATCTAAAGCATAAGAACGAGTTCTACAATGAAGAATGAATGAAATGAAGCTGGAAATGAGCTTGGAAGGAATGATTTGAAGCTGAGGGAGAGGCTCCCTTTTATAGGCCCTTGAGTTGGTTGAACTCCCCATCTTTTTAGCTGGAAATGGGTTGAGATTCACCTAACAACCCATTTTTTACTTGGACTCACGGTTGTAGCTTGATTCAAACATGTGGGAAACGTCCTCCTTGTCCTTCACTAATCAAAACACACTTTTTGGCAAAGTTTGAAAAAATGCTCCCTAATTGCACTAGGCGCAATTTCCTGCAGAATCCGGAAACTGTTATTTTCTTCGAACTTAGATCATGTTTTTCTCATATTTTTCCTAAAGTACCATATATTGCAATTTATCGATAAGTGTTCTATACATGTTCTATTTTAAGAATATGTAATCCTTTTTGGTAAATAATATGGGAAAGAGTTAAAAAAACGTGGTCAAATAGGCCTACTGATACACATTTCTGCAGTAAAAAGTCAACCCTAACATAAACCGATTACCCGGTAGAAACATATACAAAAATGGTTGATACGACACTCAGTCAAGTTATGACCTTAGCTAGTAAGAACCATAGTAATGAAAAAGTTTAGGTTTCTAAACATAAGAAGCATAACCCAGTTTTATAGCCAAAACAAACGGTGGAAAATGACTTATCGCTTGATCATAAAACTAGGAAATCTAACTTATTCATGCCCTTAAATACCCTCATTGACATGATAGAAAAACAAAGAACTAAGGAAAACATTTCATTAAAAAGATGAACATGTTGAGAGTTTAGAAAAGATGCATTGAAGAAGCTAAGGAAAAGCTAGTAGCTAGAACAAGGAAGCATGCAAAGCTTTAACTTAATCATATGCAGAAATGCAACTTATATATTAAATCCTAACAGCACAACATCCCAACAACTAACCCATAACTAAAACTTAGCTAAACATCCTATGATACAAACTAGAAGAACAAAAACAACCTACACATCCTAACATACAAAATCAATATCCAAGTATCAAAGCAAATAGAGGAAGACACTCCCCTAATCATCATCTCAAGATTCATCGCTGGTGGAATCGATAGGAAGACGGGAAGAAGATGGTAAGTCCACCGCAAGCTCATTGGGGAAAGAAAGTGCATCATCACTGTATATCTTCTTGAGGAACTCACATCTGGCATGTTAACTGGGTAAGAGAAGCTCGTACTTGTGCGTTAGCTCATCATATTGCTCCCTAGTTACCACTCATCAAACCTTGAGATCCATAGCGGTAATGGGAGAATCTTCTTCTCGAACAATCCAATATCCCCATCTCCTTAGGGATGTGACCAGCTTCTTGGGCGTTACTACATTGGCATCATCAGGTTCTACTCCTGCCTGCAACATAACTCAATTATTAGGAAAGGAAAAACAAGTGGACCTACCATTTTCTCCGAGCAACTTCGAATTTTGTTCCTTATTAGTTTGCCAAAGTTGAACTCAATGCCCTTCATCAGGACGTACACCATTATCGCCCTATTGTGCTTAATCGTGGAATCATGGGAAGTGGGGATCAATCTCTTCTTCACCACATACATTCAAACCGTTGCTTGTTCATTGATGTCAAGCGGCTTTAGGGAAAACACTGTTGTTGAAACAGTCCATATCTTGCATGGTCTACAAAGAAGTGACGCGCCTCCTCCACTTGCTCGTCACATGGATCGACCAACATTTCATTACCTATGGCATTGAATACATCCAACAAGCCATAGTGAGTGTTAATAATGGAAGGCGAAAATTTTACCACTTTACCCCATACTCGCACTACGTCTCCTTTGTTTGGGTTGATGGCAGCATAAAATTCCTTCACCAAGTGATATGAACCAAAGTGTCTTAGTCTTCAAAGAGTTAAAGGAAGTTGTTGGAGAATCCTATGTCCAAGTTGACATCAAATTGGAGTTGCATTAAATGCACTCTAGTGTCATTTATGGCAACCTCAAGTGGCATTGAATGAAGTCAAGAACAAGTCCAACTTCATTTACTACAAACTCAAGTTGCATTAATGGAAGTCAAAGTTGAACTCAAGATGCATTCATGGAAGTCAAAGTGAACTCAAGATGCATTCATGGAAGTCAAAGTTGAACTCAAGTTGCATTCAATGAACTTAAGTACATCTCAAGCTTCATTTATTGCAAGTCATATATCAATTAATGGAACTACACTTCAAACTACTTCAAGTGAAGCTTCACTTACAATTGGGAGGTTACAACCTTTCAAATGCCTTTAGGTTACTTTTAGGGTTGTTTTGGAGGCTATAAATAGCCTAGTTTGTTTCCTTTGAAATAGAGATTTTGATGATTGAATGAAGTTGCTATTTTGCTTCAAAAAGCCTAGAGCTTGTTTTTCTTTGCAATTCTTGAGTGTTAGATTTGCATGCTAGAATCATTCAAGTAGTCTTGATCAAGCTATTTGTGGAGTGGTTCGAATCTTGAGTTTAGAAACAAGTTTTCTCTACTCTTGATATTGATCATCAAGGTAAATCCGTTCTAACTTCTTCCTTGGGTTGACATCATCTCGATTTGGGGGTTTTAGCACTTGTGATCTAGGGGTTTGCATAACCATAAGGGTTCTTAGATCCAATTGGCTATTGTTTTCTTATCACCAAGGCCTCGGATACACACGTAGTTGGGGTAAACAACCTCTCCCAACCATTCTCCACAAGCCTTCTCTTGACATACTCTTGCACGAGCTTTTGGGCTTCATCAAAGCCCTTCTCACTTAAGATCTCACGCACTGTGAAGTGGGCTCCTCTTTGTTGGCCTCCTCGAGTGGATGTTCTGCCTCTCTTAGGCCCCTAGCCTTCTAATCTTTTTTAGATGGTCCAACCTCGGCTTTTTTTTGCAGCCAAACGTGCTACAGTGGTTTGGGTACAGGACTTGGAAATTGCGCCGGAAATTGCGCTAAGCGTAATTTTAGCCAACTTTTTCTTCTTTCGTGTTTTCTTCACCACTTTGGTCAAGCACACCTCCTTCTCTAATGTCTCTGCAGTAGCAACAAAGTTGGGGTCAGGAACATTCAAACTGGACAATGAAGGGGATTTACCTTTCGAGAAAGATGGAGATGATTCCTCAATGGGCTCATTAGGGACATCCATATGACCAAATGCTAATTCTCTCTTGTACAGGGGACTCCTCATCATCATGTTGTGACTCGTGCACCAGAGTTCGTATTCTTAATTCATATTGAGAAGTATCATCATTTTCTTCTTATTCCTCATACTCATCTCCATGCACCTCTTGAGGTAATTCTCCAAGATCTTTATGTTCTCCGTCAACATTCAATCTTTCTTGTGCTTCCCCACTGTTTCCATCATCCTCGGATACACACGTAGTTGGGGTAAGCAACGTCTCTCAACCATTCTCCACAAGCCTTCTCTTAACATACTCCGGCATGGGCTCTTGGGCTTCATCAAAGCCCTTCTCACTTAAGATCTCACAAACTGGATCTTCTGCCTCTCTTAGCCCCTAGCCCTCTAAGATTTTTTAGATGGTCTAACCTCGGTTTCTTTTTGGCAGCCAAACATGCTACAGCGGCTCGGGAACGCGACCTACAAATTGTGCCAAGCGCAATTTCAGCCAACTTTTTCTTCTTTCATGTTTTCTTCACAACTTTGGTCCAACACACCTCCTCCTCTACTGTTTATGCAGTAGCAACAAAGTTGGGGTTAGGAACATTCAAACTRGACAATGAAGGGGATTTACCTTTCAAGGAAGATGAAGATGATTCCTCAATAGGCTCATTAGGGACATCCATAGGACCAAATGCTCATTCTTTCTCTTATACGGGTGACTCCACATCATCTTGTTGTGACTCGTGCAACGGAGTTCGTATTCTTAATTCATATTGAGCAATATCGTCATTTTCTTCTTATTCCTCATATTCATCTTCATGCACCTCTTGAGGTAATTCTCCAAGATCTTCATTTTCTACCTCAATATTCAATCATTCTTGTGCTTCCCCACTATTTCCATCGTCCTCCAATGGATCTTCTCCCGTCGCTTCATTCAAGGACACCAAGATTTCGGCAATTTTTTACGTGGTTCTTTCCTTTTCTAAATCATCAAAACCTAAAGGCTTTTTAGTCAAGATAGGATCTGGAAAAATGTAAGAGGAAATACCTTGTAGAGTGGCCGGTGGAGTATCCTCCAAAATTGTGCTAGGCGCAATTTGGCAATGTATTTCGACCGTGGCCGAATCTGAATGGTCTAGAGGCTCCGTGTCATGTTCAGAGTCTCCACTAACCTGTTCTTGACCTTCAACATTCATAGTAATAGTAGCGGAAAGAGGGGGAGGGATAAATAATTCTAAAGATTCAGAAACTTGGTTATCTCGAAAAGAATACAACCTCTCATACAGTATAATTCAAGTTGAATTTCTTCACTCACTTTCCTCGAGTTTTTCATAAATGCTTGCCATTTTACGTTTAGTTGCACAATCTTAGCACAAACTCTCTCATTCTTTTTATCCCTAATTTATTTCTTTCTATTCACAATGTCGCTCTCTTATCAAGCCTAGTTATCCTTTCATCTAATGTAGCCACTTTCTCATCCACGGATTTATTTTTTGGAAGATAGACTTTGCTAAATTCTTCAAATTTCTTTTCACTACGGTCTTCTTTATTAACCATAACATCATGCGATTCTACATTGATTTTTTCATAATTTGCACCTATTGGTATATCATTTACTAGGTTAGGGTGCAATCTCTCAAACTTTTTAAAACTCCACACCACTCTAAGATCATTAGAATCTAAAAACACCTTTGTTCTGGGTGGTTCTAGGGAAATCATACCTGGTTTAGTTGGCAGTGGCAACGACACCTTCTTCTTCCCCTTCTCTTTGTCGCATGGCTTGGAAAAGGAGGATCCTTCCATGGTTCTTGATTTCTTGCTTCATGATCAACACAAGAATTCCACCTTCAAACCCTATGTGTGCTGAAAAAGAGAGGGATGTGAGATAATTTGTGAATCTTTTAAGATTTCTTGAGAGACAATTTGAAACCAAAGTGAGGGAGTTTGGGTTAGAAATCGTAAATGAGGGGTTTTGAAAACGTCGGGCTTTTTGTGTTATGTTTTAAAACATATTAAAAACATAATGGAGTTTAGTATTGGTCTTCTTTTTTATTTAAAAAGAACCCAAAGCCCATTTAAATATAACCCAAATTAAACCCACGAAAATCATGGCCAAATTCGAAAATCGATTTTTTCCCTCCTAAATTACGCTTGGCGCAATTTTGACGTGGGTCAGATCTTGATCCTGCAAAATTCAAATGCAAAAACAAAAATTAGATCTGGAATCTACACAAAAAAGCCTTAAAGAAAATGCAAATATTTTGCAAAAAGAAGACAAAAAATATTTTACATAAAAACACCCTCAACACCAACCAAGGACTGAACTTACTAGTTTTTTCATGGATCTTTCAGTAGTACGGAGGTTTTTCCTGTGTCAATATGCTTACTAAAGTATTTTTTAACTCGATGCCCATTTACCTTAAAAGTATTACCTTTCAAATCCTTTAAATCCAGAGCCCCATGTGGATAAACAAGTTCAACTACAAACGGGCCCGACCATCTAGACTTAAGTTTACCTGGAAACAACCTTAATCTAGAATTTAACAACAAAACTGAGTATCCGGATTCCAACTTCTTATCCATTATTTTCTTATCATGCCACTTTTTGTTTTGTTCTTTATACATCTTAACATTCTCATAAGAAAACTGATGAAGTTCATCCAACTCATGTAACTGTAGCAACCTTGTTTCACCTGCAGTAACATAATCAATAGTTTGTGCATAACCCAAAATGCTCTATGCTATAATTCTAGCGAAAGATGACATGCTTTATCTAAAACAATGCGATAAGGGGACATGCCTAATGGAGTTCTATAAGCAGTTCTATCAGCCCACAAAGCATCCTCAAGTTTAGTAGCCAAGTCCTTCCTATTCACATTCCCAGACTTCTCTAAGACTTTATTGCCCTATTTGATACCTCTGCCAATCCATTAGTTTGAGGGTGATATATAGTAGCAATCTTATGATGAATGTTATACTTTTTTAACAAATTACTTACCGCTCTATTTTAATCTCTATGTAACAAATTACTTATTTCATCACTAATGAAGCATCTAGGTGTACCATATCTATTGAAAATAAACTTTTGCAAGAAGAGAGAAACTACCTTGGCATAGTTAGTCGGGGTGGCCAAAGCCTCAACCCACTTCAAAACATAGTCAACAGCCAAGATGTAACGCCCCGAGTCCCTCAGGTTAGTTGGTCTCGAAACAGGAGATTTTTCATTTAATATTAAATCGATTCTTAATTAAATTATCTATATTTATCGGGCTCTAAAAATCCAATTAAATTAATATTTACCGAACTTTGTATGTTGGGTCTTGTTTTAAGGGAATGGACTCCTTCGTTGGGCTTGGATGATTGGGCTTTCATTGAGGGAAAATTTGTTTTAAAACAAAATAAAAGGAAAGAATAAAAAAAAATGTAAAATAAAACAAAACAAAAAGGAACCCTAACATTTCTTCTTCTTCTTCTTCTTCTTTTCTTCCTTTTCTTCTTCCCCATTCCTAGTGATTACGCTTGTTTACATGCGTAAAAAGAAGGTTTTAGATGCTGTTTTTACTTTGTTTCAGCTTTGTTTCGGATTTTTCTCGGTCGTTTGAGTTCCAATTCATGCAAAATTCATATATTATGGTTTGTGGTTGGCTTATATTGTATTTATGACATTTTAGAACCATTTGGGAGTGCAAATTAATCAAAAGAAGCAAAAAGACGGAAAAACCTACATGGGAGGCGCCAGGCGCCTGCGTGCCTGCAGAAAAACAGTTTTTCTTCCAACTTTGCCCTTAATGAAACGCGTCTTCCAATGCGTTTTGGTGGTTCCAACCGATGCATACGTGTAGAAGAAGTGTTCCACTATCAGTTTTAGCACGATTTGGTCAGTCAAAAGAGTTGGAAATGGGTGATTCACCATTGTTTAGGACCTACCTAACCAAGTCTGCACAGCTATAAATTCCAGCAACTTCTCCACCAAATTGATCAAGCCTTGCTTCCTTCTCTTGATCATTTTTAGTGTTTCTTTGTTGCTTTCTAAGTACTTTTGAGTTGCTTTCATTAGTTGCTTTTGGTTTTTAAATCCCGAGCACTTTACATTCCTTTATTGAGCTTTGTTTTGTTTCCATTTGTACTTAG
>NW_019104672.1:132354-144190 GCF_001995035.1 Momordica charantia
TCACGGGACATTATCCATTCATATATCAGGGGTATATCAAATATATACCCCGTATATCAACTATATACCCAGTATATATACTGTCCCGATTACATTATAAATAACCTTGGATGTTTAGTTTATTGGATTTTTGACAATGCAAAGTTATGATTAAACAACAAATTTACTGATTAAAACTTTATTAAATAGACATTTGTTTTTACAAAATACAAACTACGAGTTTAGGGCAACACACCCAACAAACTCCCACTTGAACTAAACTCGAGTGGGGTGTACATTATCATAAAGCAAAGGGAAAATACAATAAACTAGGGCATAGACTATACCCAATTACATTTCTCCCACTTGCCCTAGACTAACTGTACAAAGCTCGTAAACCTAGACTTTCTAGATGGCCCTCAAACACTTTAGTCGTGATTGCCTTTGTAAACGGATCAGCAATATTGTGCTCTGTAGCGATCTTCGTGACAATCACATCTCCTCGCTGCACTATCTCCCGTATAAGGTAGTACTTCCTTTCTATGTGTTTGCCTCTCTTATAGCTTCGAGGTTCTTTAGAATTTGCCACAGCACCACTGTTATCACAATAAAGTGTGATGGGCAAGTTCATGTTTGGAACGACATCCAAATCTGTCAAGAACTTTCTAAGCCAAACCGCCTCTTTTGCTGCTTCACAAGCTGCAACATACTCAACCTCCATCGTGGAGTCTGCGATGCATCCTTGTTTGATGCTTCGCCAAACTACCGCTCCTCCGTTAAGAGTGAATACTGACCCCGACGTGGATTTCCTTGAATCCTTGTCAGTTTGGAAGTCAGAGTCAATGTATCATGTAAAGATCAAATCCTTAGCGCCATACACGAGCTTGTAGTCCCTCGTTCTCCTAAGATACTTGAGGATTCCCTTAACACTCAAGAATCAAAAAGAGGGCTAATTTTTTGTTCAAATTATGGTGTCAAACTTCAGTGGACAAAAACTTTTGGTATAGACTTATTAAAACTCGAGCAACGAAAAGATGGGTAACTTTTGGTTGAAAAATCATGGTGCGAAACTTCAGTGGACGAAAACTTTCTATTTTGGACTCTCTAAAACTCGAGTAACACAATGATGGTTCAAGTGGGATTTATATCATGGCATCAAACTTTAGTGGAAGAAAGCTTTTTGTTTTTTACTCATCGAACAACCCAAAGATGGTTCACTTTTCTTTCAAATTATGGCGTCAAACTTCAGTGAAAAAAACTTTTTGTTTTGTACTCATTAAAACTTGAGCAGCCCAAAATTGTTCACTTTTAGTTCAAATCATGGCTTCAAACTTCAGTAGATGAAAACATTTTTTTTTGGACTCATTAAAACTCGAGCAACCCAAAGACGTTTCTATTTTGGTTCAAATCATAGCGTCAAACTTCAGTGGACTAAAACTTCTAGTTTCAAACTCATTAAAACTTGAGCAACCCTGAGATGGTTCAATTTTGGTTCAAATTCTATCGTCAATCTTCAGTAGATGAAATCTTTTGGTTTTGGACTTATTAACACTTGAGCAACCCAAAGATGGTTCACTCTTGGTTCAAATCATGGTATCAAACTTTAGTGGACGAAAGCTTTTGGTTTTGGACTCATTTAAACTGAAGCCACCAAAAGATGGTTCACTTTTTTTCAAATCTCGGTGTCAAACTTTAGTGGATGAAAACTTTTGGTTTTGGACTCATTAAGACTTGAGCAGCCCAAAGGTCATTCACTTTTGGTTTAAATCATGGCGTCAAACTTCATAGCGTCTCGACGCTGTCAGGACAGCACGAGTTTGAGCTGTTGCGGGTGCTTTTATTTTTTATTTTTTCTCTTTTCTTTTCTTTATTAAATTAACATAATTCAGATTACATTAATTTAATTATTATCTTAGTATGCCAAAATTCGGTCTAATTTTGCTGTTTAATGTATGTTTAATTAAGTATATGCATTTTTTAATGTATGTTTAATTAAATATATGTTGCATATAAGTGTTATATTATATGAAGCATGATTTATTTTTCCTTCTAATTAATATTATTGTTATGTGAATTAATTGAAAAATGTGTTGCGTTGAGCATGACATTTCTTTCGTAAATATAATTGTAATATTTATGAATGTCATTTGATACATGCTTATAAGTTTTAATTATGTATATAGAAATATGTTTAGTAAAGCTTTGTATTGCATGCACGGGGTTAATTATTTTGTTTTAAATTAATTAATTAAACTTTAGGTTAAGTTTTGTTTTCTAATAAGATTAGTCATTTTTCTGATTAAATGAAAACAAAAAAAAAACTAATTATAAAGTATTGGCTATAAGGGACTTATGTCTATGAAGGTTCTGTCGAAGGTTGAGGTATTTAAGTCGATCGTTTATGGAACACCTCTACATAGGAACCGACCTAAGAGTTGAATTAATCAATAGTTAAAGCATACAACAATGTGGTTAGTTTATTAAACCGTTTAGTGAATTAAAACATTATTTTAAAATTAGCTAGTATAAAGAGTTATATTGGGACTGTATTTATTTAGAAATTTGACTTAGCCGAATCTTCCTAAATAATAAACCCTATATTTTAAAATACTTAGTGGGAGAAATAAGACTGTGCAATATACCAGGTATATTTTTATATATCAGGTGTTTATGGTATATCATTTTCTGCCACATTCTTCATACAAAGTTCACACCGTGAGATCCATGCTCGGCCTCGTGGCGCATTAGGAGCGTCCTCCTTTCGGAAGGTATTTGCATGGGGCAATATCAAGGTGAATGGAGAAAATATTTAAAGTAAGTGGGAAAAGGACATGTCACAACATATCCTACAGTCTCCTTCATTAGTTTGCAACGAAAGACTTCATGCTCGGTCTCGTGGTGCCGAAGAATCCTCCCTTCGGAAGGTGTTTGCATGGAGTCGTTTTTTAAGGCAAACTTCATAAATGGATAGGGTTTTTCAATTTTTGCACCGACACTATCTTACCCTTCAGTGGGCGTGTTGGGACAGAATTTTATGATCTAAAATTAAAGGGTTACACTTACGAGAAATTATTAAGCTAGTTAATGATTTCTGAACCAAATTAATGGTAACTAAAGTATTATAAGAATAAGAGTTATTCTGATGTAGTGTTTAGTCGAGATTTTCTCAATTCAGTAATGGAGTAATGGAGTAACTGATTTCCTTCGGTGGCTATTATTCTAAATCTTAAAAGTATCATTGCAAAATAAATGATTATCAGGGTTAATTATTATTATTATTATTATTATTATTCATTTTTTTGCTAAAATTGATAGGATTTATAAAGAGTGTTTTGCAATGTTCCAATATAGATAATTTTTTTGTTTATTTTCAACAATGACTACCACTTTAATTTTTTTGCTTGCCGTCTATAAACTAAGTGGTGAAAACTATACCACCTACAAAACAAATTTGAATGCTATATTTGTCGTGGATAATCTAAATTTTGTCTTAAGGAACCGAACACGAATGCATCACGAACTGTTCGTAATGTATATGACAGATGAATTAAGGCCAATAACAAGGTCAGACTCTATGTCTTGGCCAACATAACTGATATCTTGGCCAAAAAGCATGAGAACGTGATCACTGCATGCAAGATCATTGAATCATTGTGTGACATGTTTGGGCAATAGTCCACACAAGCAAGCATAAAGCTCTCAAGTTCATTTTTAATGCGCGGATGAAGGAATGAACTTTTGTTCGGGAACATGTTCTCAAAATGATGGTCCACTTAAACATGACTGAGAAGAACGGTGCTGTCACAAATTAGTTTAGTCAGGTTAGCTTTATTTTGGAATATCTTCCAAATAGTTTCCTTCAATTTCGTAGCAACGTTGTTATAAACGAGCTGGAATAGAATCTTACCACCCTTCTCAATGAAGTCTAGAGTTACCAATCCTTAATGAATGGCAAGGAACAGGAAGGGAAGACAAATGTTGTCACCCCTAACAAAAACTTCTACAAAGGTTCGGCCTCTAGGACTAAGTATGGGGCCTCTTCTTCTAGGTCTAAAACCTTTAAGGAAAAGAAGAAAGGAAAGGGGAATAAAGTTGACCCCGCTACTGCCCGAAAGGGAAAGAAAGCCAAGGTTGCAGACAAAGGGAAGTGTTTCCACAGCAACGTTGATGGGCACTAGAAAATAAACTGTCTGAAGTACTTGGCTGAGTAAAAGAAAGCTAAAGAAGGTAAATTTGATTTACTTGTTCTAGAAACATGTTTGGTGGCAAAATGATGATTTTGCCTGGATAATTGGTTCGGGAGCCACTAATCACGTTTGTTCTTCTTTGCATGGACTTAGT
The DNA here is from genome assembly GCF_001995035.1 of Momordica charantia. Next base: position 136,675 of record NW_019104672.1, read on the forward strand.
TTCTAGAGGCAGCTATAGGCCGGAAAGATGACTCTTAGAGTTGGAACCGGAGAGGTCGTCTCTACTATTGTGGTTGGCACATCAAGCTATTTTTCAGTACATATAGATATATGCTTTTTATTTAATGTGTATAAAGTTCCCAAAATTAAAAGGAACTTAATTTCTATATCTTGGATGCTGGAACAATTTTACTTTAATTCTATTATCATCAATGAAGCTTTCATTTCAATAAATGGTGTCAAGATTTTGTTTAGCTAAATTAGAAAGTAGCTTGTATGTGTTAAAGTCTAATTTAACTAAAACAATTATAAACACTAAGTTGTTCAAAACAGCAACAACACAGACCAAAAGACAAAAAAWTTCTCCTAAAAAAATGCCCATCTTTGGTACCTCAGGTTGGGTCACATCAATCTTGATAGAATTGGGAAATTGCTCAATAGTGGTTTTCTAAACGAGTTAGAAAATGATTCTTTGCCAGTATGTGAGCCTTGTATTGAGGGAAAAATGACTAAAACACTATTTACAACAAAGRATTATAGAGTCAAATAACCCTTAGAACTTGTGCATTCAGACCTCTATGGTCCAATGAATGTCCAAGCGAGAGAAGGGTATGAATATTTAATTTCTTTCATACATGATTATTCAAGATTTGGGTATCTTTACCTAATAAAACGTAAGTCTAAAGGTCTTGAAAAGTTCAAGGAGTATAAGATTGAAGTTGAATCTTTTATTAGGCTAAACAAGTAAAACACTTCGAACATATTGTGGTAGAGAGTACATGGATTTGAGGTTCCAAAACTATATAATAGAATATGGAATTGCTTCTCAACTCACAGCACCTGGTATAACTCAACAAAATGGTGTATTGGAAAGGAGAAATAGAATCCTGGTTGACATGGTTCGGTCAATGGTGAGTTATGCTCAATTAACTTACTCATTTTGCGGTTATGTAGTACAGACTGCTGTTTATATCTTAAACAATGTTCCATCACAAAGTGTTTCGAAAACACCTTTTCAGCTATGGAGATATTGTAAACCTAGTTTAACATACTTTAGAGTTTTGGGGATGTCCAGCAACATGTGCTTATGCAAACCCAAAAAATTGGAACCGCGTTCAAAGGTATGCCCATTTATGGGTTATCCCAAAGAAACGGAAGGTGGTTACTTCTTCGACCCCAAAGAAAATAAGGTATTTGTATCGACGAATGCTACTTTCATAGAAAAGGACCACATCAAGGATCATAAACCATGAAGTAGAATGGTATTAAATGGAAATTCCAACGAAACTATCAGTTCGACAACAATAGTTGCTGCCATTGGTGCCCCATCAACAAGGCTTGTTGATGGAGAATCGTTTTTTATCTCGTTTAGAAAACCACTATTAACCAATTTCCCAATCCTATCGAGATTGATGTGACCTAACCTGAGGTGCAAAAGATGGGCATTTTCTTTATGACTATGAAATAGGGTAGATGGATATTAATATGCCTTTCGAAATGGTTATCTTGATGAGAGCATCTACATGACTCAACCAAAAGGATTCGTAAAACAAGGTCAATAGCAAAAATTTTGCAAGCTTAAAAGACCCATTTATCGGTTGAAACAAGCTTCTAGATCTTGGAACATAAGGGTTGACATCACAGTCAAAACTTATGGCTTTGACCAAAATGTTGATGAACCTTCTATTTATAAGAAGGCTATCAATAATACTATAGCTTTCCTGGTGTTATACATAGACGATATTTCTACTCATTGGGAATGACATAGGTTGTCTGACTGACGTTAAAACATTGGTAGCCACTCACTTCTAAATGAAAGATTTGGGAGAAGTTCAATTTTTTCTTGGGATTCAAATTTTAAGGAATCGTAAGAACGAAATGCTAGCCTTATCTCAAGCGTTATATATTGACAAAATACTGGTCAGATATTCGATGCAAAATTCCAAGAATAGGTTGTTACCTTTGAAGTATGGAATTACTTTGTGTAAGGAACAATGTCCTAAGACACCTCAAGAAGTCGAAGATATGAGACGTATTCCCTATGTGTCATTTGTGGGCAGCCTTATGTATGTCATGCTGTGTACTAGGCCTGACATATGCTACACAATTGGGATTGTCATCCGATATCAGTCCAATCCAGGGCTTGGTCACTAGACTACAGTCAAAACAATCTTCAAGTATCTTCGAAGAACGAGGGTCTACATGTTACTGTGCGGTGCTAACGATTTGATCTTTTCAGGGTACACTAACTCAAATTTTTAGACTGACAAGGATTTTAGGAAATCCACGTCAAGATCATTGTTCACCCACAATTGAGGGGTTGTAGTTTGGTGGAGTGTGAAGCAAAGGTGTAGTGCGGTGCTAAATAAGTTGTCTAGCTTATAAAATTCCTAACAGAGTTAGAAGTCGTTTCGAACATGTCCTCGCCCATCGCACTCTATTGTGATAATAGTAGTATGTTAGGGTTGACTTTTTACTGTAGAAATGTGACTTGGTAGGCTTGTTTGACCATAAAAACAACCCATTTCCCATCATTATTAGCTAAATAACCCTTGCATATTCTTAAAGTAGAACATGCATGGAACATTACTAGACAATTTGCAATATATGGTACTTTGAGAAAAATGTGAGAAAAACGTGGTCAAAGTTGGAAGAAAATCACAGTTTTCTATTTTGCATGAATTGCGCCTGTTGCAATTCGGGAAGTCAACACCTCCAAAATGTGCGTTTCACTTAATGAAGGGCAARGGAGTCATTTCAAATATGTTTAAATGAAGCAAAATCGCGAGTCCAAGTCAATGAGAGGTTGTTGGGAGAATCTTAACACATTTTCTCCTAAAATGGTGGGAAGTTCAACCTCTTTGAAGGCGTATATAAGGGAGCCTGTCGCCGAGTACTTCATCATCCATTTCCATCCCTTTTTCATCTCAAACTCAGTCACACTTATCTTTAGTTTATCTTTTCCAACTTTAGAGTTCATTAGAGGTATGTTTTAATTGTTCTTTTCTTTGTATTTTCAAACTTCTACTTGTTTCTCTTTTATTCAAGTTCTTACTTTCATTCTTCATCTATTCTATTCTTTTAAGGTTCTTAAGCGATTTTACACTCCCTTCAATCTCCAAAGAGAAGAAGGTCATGCTAAAGCTCCCTGTATGCCGTTATTATTCATTTAAATTCAATGGAAATTACTTCTTTTATGTTTTTGTGCATTTCCTTCCTTTAATTAGAACTAATTAATTTATAAAACTCTATGTGAAATGCCTTAGACAAAATGATTTGATTTCGAAAATGCTCGGGAATTGTCGAGACTGCGCCTGATGCAATCTTGGGTTGGTTTCTAAAAAAGTCTCTTTATGTCTTTTTCCATTTGGCCACTGGGAGACTGATTTATGCACTAAAGCGAAATTCTGAGAAGGGTGTATTACGCAAAATACTGGGAAACCAAATATGGGATGTGACTTAGACATAAGCGCATAAACATGGTGCTAGGCATTGGCCCTCTACCTATAAATGAAATTGAGTTGATAAATAATTTATAGGATTGTAATCACACATTGAAATATGATTGTAGGTTAGCATAACCTCTATAGGAACAAAAAGCGGTTCGTGAAAGAGTAGAACTCATTTCCGAAGATGAATCAAATTGCGGCCGACGCAATTTACCCAAAGTGTGTATCCTCTATTTTTTCAATCAAAGCTAAGGTAGGAAGCAGAGAGGCTATGTTTTATAACATTGCTTGATATTTGAAACAGCAAATAACAACTGTTGTCACCATTTTCTTCATAAACCACAATTGCATTTTTGGAAGCACAAGTCCATGAGGATTCAACCTTTGATTACTCCCAAGTATTACTTGTGATCATATACGCTTGCACGTGTCTCTTGTATTTTAAAGGTAGAGAGAGTCGCAACAAGTTTTTGGTGCCGTTGTCAGGGACTTAATTTTCAAAATCATTTTTTTTAGTGAATTGTTCCATATTGTGATTGTTGCATATCTCTATTCCTTGAGATCATTTGTTATATCTGACCTTCAAGGGCATATTTTTTTTTAGCACTAAGACTTTCTTCTAGGAGCCTCGAGGTTAAAGTAAGATCAGAGATCGAGAAAACAAAAGAAAATTTGTAAAAAAAATAAAAAAAATAAAAGAAGATGAAAAGAATGAGGGTTACTCGTTGTTAGGGTTGACTTTTTACTGTAGAAATGTGACTCAATAGGCCTGTTTGACCATAAAAACGAACCACTTCCCATCATTGTTAGCTAAAAAGGGTTACATGTTCTTATAGTAGAACATGCATAGAACATTTCTGGATAATATGCAATATATGGTACATTAGGAAAAATGTGAGAAAAACGTAGTCAAAGTTGGAAGAAAATCACATTATTATGTTTTGCAGGAAAAGCGCTAGGCGTTTTTTGGCATGGTCGAACCATAAAAAACGTGTGTTTCACTTAATGAAAGGCAAGGTAGTTATTTACAATGTGTTTAAATGAAGCAAAACCCATCAGTCCAAGTCAAGGAGAGGTTGTTAGGGAATCTCAGCTCATTTCCTCTTAAAATGGTTGGAAGTTCAACGTCCTTAAAGGCCTATACAAGGGAGCCTCTTCCTTAGCAGCAAAGCATTCCATTGACATCTTCATTTGTTTCATTCTTAGTGGTAGTTTTCATTCACAAGCTTTCGAGTTCATAGGAGTTATGTTTTATTTGTTCTTTCCTTATATTTTTGCACTTTTCCTTATTGTGTTGCTTTTAATTCAAGTTTGTACTTCCATTCTTTATCTATTATCTTCTTTGAAAGTTCTTTAGCGAGTTTACACTCCCCTTACACTTGAAAGAGAAGAGGGTTAAGCTAGGACTCCTTGTACACTATTATTATTCATTTAAATTCAATTGAAATTCATTCTTTTATGTTTTAATGCGTTTTCTTTCCTTTAATTATACACTAATTTATTTATCAACCTCTATGTGGAATGCCTTAACCAAAATTATTTGATTTTGAACATACTCGTGATTTGCCCATATTGCGCCTGGCGCAATCTTGGGTTCGTTTCGAAAAATTTATCTTGACGTCTTTTTTTCCGTTTGGCCACTACGAAATTGATTTATGCACCAAAGCAGATATGAGAATGGTGGTTAGGTAAAATAATAGAAGACCAATATGGGATGTGACTTAGACATAAGTGCATAAAACACGGTTCTAGACATGGATCCTCTGACTCATAAATTAAAATGAGTTAATAAATAGTTTTTAGGATTGTAATCACACATAAAAATATGATTGTAGGTTACCCTAGCATCTGCAGCAACCAAAAGCGGGTCGTGAAAGAGGAGAACTCATATTCCCAAGTTTAGCCAGATTATGGCTGGCGCATTTTCCCCAAACTGTGTGTCTTCCATATTTTCTATCAAAATTAAGGTAGGAAGTACAGAGGTTGTGTTTTATAACATTGCTTGATATTTGAAAACCCAAACAACGACATTTTATCACTATTTCCTTCATAAACCACAACTTCATTTTCGAACCATTTCACTTCATTACTTGACTTTGAAAGCACAAGTCCCTGAGGATTCAACCTTGGATTACTCCGAAGTATTACTTGTGACCGTCTACCCTTGCACGTATCTCTTATTTTTTAAAGGTAGAGAAAGTCCAAACAAGTTTTTGGGGTCGTTGCCGGGAGACTTAATTTTTCAAAACATTTTATTTTTCAAGTGAATTTTTTCATCTTGTGATTGTTGCATACCTCTGTCTCGAGACTTAATTGTTATGTATAACCTTTAAGGGAATTGTGTATGAGCAAAGGGTCTAGTTGGTTGAATTTTGATCCATAAATTGAAAGAACCCTTAAAAGGAGAAAACGTGAGTAGAGGTTAATAAAATAAAGAGAAAATCCAAAAGAGAAACAAATAAAAGATGTTGAAGAAGTTGAATTAAGAAGAGACCATCTAGATGAATCGAAATCCACCTCCTCCATAAGTCCCTCCACCTACACAAGATCCACCTGTGAAAGGAGATATGGTAGGAGAAGGAGCAAACCAAGTAGGAGACGTGCCTAATCTGATCCTTTTAGCTGATAACCGAGATGTAGCCATGCGGAACTATGTCAGTCCTGCATTTAATAACTTAAATTCATGAATAAGTTATCCTTTACTCCAAGCCGCACAATTCGACCTTAAGCCAATCATGTTCCAGATGTTGCAAACGATGGGCCAGTTTGGAGGATTGACTAACGAAGATCCTTATTCTCATCTCAAATCTTTTATTGAAATAGCAATGCATTTCAATTTCCTGGTGTCTCTGAAGATGCACTAGGACTAAAATTGTTTCCTTTTTCCCTCAGGGACTATGCAAGGACTTGGTGAATGTGTTAGAATCAGATTTTAAAACCACTTGTACGGAACTGATGGAAATATTTTTGGCAAAGTACCATACTTTGACCAGGAACGCATACCTTCGAGACGACATTGGGTCTTTTCGACAAGATGAGAACGAATCAGTTCAAGAAGCTTGGGAGAGTTTCACGGAGTTACTTAGGAGATGCCCGAGTCATGGATTGCCCGCTTGTGTGCAAATCTAGCAATTCTATAAAGGATTAGATCATCCATCGAGGATGATATTGAACACCGCAGCCAATGACTCATTGTTAGAGAAGTCAAATAATGAAATCATTAATATTTTGAACAAGATGACAGACATTAATGACCAAGGAGAAGTATGAAGGTCATTGCCAAAGAAACAGACATCAGCATGAAATTTCAAGTTAGACACAGCAGCTTCAATACAAGCTTAAATGGTCGCTATGAACCAGATGTTGAAACAACTAACATTGTAGAAGGACACCAAAACTGCTACTTCAGCAACGATTCTTGAATCCTCTCCTGTTTTAAAAATTTATGATATATCTTGTGTTTATTATGGTGACAACCACCTGTGTTAAAACTGTCTAGCTAATCTAGCGTCTGTTTACTATGTAGGTCAAGGTGCCCATCGAAATTTCAATCCGTATTCACAAAAGGCCAGTGCCCCCGCCAGCACGCGCGTCTGCCAGATGTGATGTAACGCCCCGTGTTACTCAGGTTAGCTCGCCCCGAGTTCCGGGAAATTTTATAACAAAATGGATTTTATTTATTGACTTATTTATTTATTACATTTTTATTTTATTTGACTCGTCAGTGATCTTTATTTAATTTAAGTGTGACATCTCGGCTAGTGTGTATTGTTACAGTTTTAGTGGTGAGTTAGTAGCGTGTAGTTATTTATTAAGTTATGGTTTAGTACGGAATCCGCTATGTGACACTTGTTCTGGGCCATTGGACCAACTACGAATTTATATTATTGGTTTTGTTAGCAAGGAGTGATTGGGTAAGTGGGCCTTAAACGAAATAAACTAGCCCAAGTGAGTTGTATGTTTCAAAACAAAAGAAAAAGGGGAATTAAAACAAAACAACCCTAGCCCATCATGTTCTCCTTCCTCTTCTTCTTCCTCCCTTCCCTTTCTTGTGTTGAAGCCGCCAGC
>NW_019104672.1:154820-178493 GCF_001995035.1 Momordica charantia
CTTTTAAGGAAAAGATATTATTCTTATTTCCTTGGTTTATTTGGTGGGATTTGTTTTTGATTTATTCGTTTTTATTTATCAATTTTAATTTCAACTTTAGGCAAGTTTTAGACTTCTTAGGAATTTATCAATTTTAATTTTCTTTTTAATTTTGTTATTTTCCTTAAAATTCAAAGGGTCTTGGCCTATAAATAGGCTTGTTCCCCTTCATTGTAACACTTCTTGGAATTGTCTTTGAATAGAATTGAGTGTTTCTCTCATTGCCTTGTGCAAACCCCTCTCAAATTTTGAATCCCTTTGTGTGGTTGAACTTAGGCCTTCGTATTTGAACCCCTCGGAGCATGCTTGTTTGACTGTTCAACAAACTCGTGGAGTGTTTTCAGCCTCGAGCATAGTGAGTCATCTATCTGATCAAGGTAACGACTGCAGAGGTATTCCATCTAACATTGGCCTTTCGGGTTGAACCAACAATACGATTCAAGTGGCTTGTGGCTCGAGTAGCTCAATACGCTTGGGTTTTCGCGTATCATTAATTTTTTATCCTATGGCAGAAAGAAAGAAACTATAGGAATCTTTGAAAATGAACCCTAGAAAGAATCCATCAATAAGTAGTCAAAGTTCTGAAAAAATGACTTTAGAAACTCATGTTGCTACGGTTAATGAAGGAGGGCATAGTGAAAAAAATATTAGAAGAGTTTAGCAAGATCTACCTTGAAAAAATCAATGTGTGGGTGTTAAAGGTTCTGATTTAGAAGAACAAATTGCTATGACTAATGAGAGAAATAATATTGAAAATAAGAAAAGGGATATTAGGATTAAGGAGAATGAGGATATTTGTGTCAAGATAGCGAAACTAAATGAAAAAATGGCAAAGATTTATGGAAAATTCAAGAAAATTGAGTTGAGAAATTCAAATAGCATTAGGTGATATGAACAATCGCCATAGCTTGGATTTACCTCAACACAACCGCGTATCTAAATCTCTAAAGTTTTCTATCCCTCCCCCTCCTTCCATTATTGTTGTTATGCATGATTCCAAACACAACATAGAGCCATCGGAGCATTTGGATTCAGCCACGGTCAAAATCCACTACGAAATTGCGCCTAGCGCAATTTTAGAGAGCACTCCACCGGCCATTCTACAAGTTATTTCATCTCCCAATTTTTTCATATCATATTTTGACTAAAAAGCCTTTACTTTTTTATGATTTAGAACAGAAAAAGACAACGTAAAAAATCGCCGAAATTTTGGTGGCCTTGAATGAAGCAACGGGAGAAAGTCCATTGGAGGAAGATGGAAACAGTAGGGAAGATAAAGAGATATTGGATTTTGATGGAGAAGATGAGGATCTTGGAGAGTTACCCAAAGAAGTCCTTGGGAAAGAATGTGAGGAAGAAGAGGGAACAACGATATAACTATGTTTGAAGTGCGAATACGTACTCTGATGTGTGAGTCACATTGCGGTAGGGAGTACTTTTCGATCGAAAGAAGATTTGCAGTTCAAACTCTCGGTATACGCGATGAAGATGAATTTTTAATATCGCATGAAGAAGTCGACAAAGAGTTTGTACAGCAAGATGAAGAGGAGGCCCTTATTCAAGTGCAAGAATGAGCATCCCACCCATTGGATGTCCCAAATTAAGCCATTGAGGAATCATCTTCCTCTTCATCAAAAGGTTTGACCCCTTATTTTTCCAATATGGATGTTTTTGATCGAAATTTCATTCCTACTACACATAACTTAGAGGAAGAATTGTGTTTGACCAACGTGGTGAAGAAAGTAAAGAAAATGAAAACTTCGGCCCAAATAGCACCTCGCGCAATTTCGAGACCGTGCACCCAAGCCGCTTACCACATTTGGTCGCCCTAAAACAAGTCCAGGCTGGTCCATCTAAAAAAGCCAAGAGGCCTATGGTGCTTGGAGGGCCAAAAGAGCATCTTGAAGAGGTTGATGAAGAGGAACCCTCTACTATCGAGCAACAACCATCAATAGCCAAAAAGGTGAGATTAGAAATGAAAAAGCCTGACTTCACAGCTCGTGGTATCTTGGTTGATAAGGGTTTTGATGAGGAACAAAAGCCTGTGCCAGAATATGTCAAGCGATGGCTTGTGGATAATGGTTGGGAGATTTTGCTTGCCCCACCTACGCGTGTGTCGGAGGCCTTGGTAAAAGAATTCTAAGCTGGCATCCACCAAAATCGAGGAAATACTATGAGAGTAAGCGGTAAAGTGGTAAGATTCTCTCCTTCGATTATTAACACTCATTATGGGTTGTCGAATGTGTTTTATGCAGTAGGTAATGAGATTTTAGTGCATCCGAAGGACGAACAAGTGGAGGAGACATGTAAGCTCTTATGTAGACCACACAAGTCATGGACCGTCTCGACAACGGGGAAGCTCTCATTAAAATCCCTTTATATCAATGAACAAGGCACGGTGTGGACTTATGTGGTGAAGGACCGGTTGATCCCCACTTCCCATGATTCCTTAATCAAGCGTAATAGGGTGACGATGATCTACATTTTGATGAAGTGCATTGAGTTCAACTTTGGTGAACTCATAAGGAACAAGATTCGAAGTTGTTTGGAGAAAAATGGTAGGTTCACTTATTTTTCCTAGACTAATAATAGAATTATGTTTGAAAGCAGGTGTTGAATCTGATGATAAGGATGTAGTGACGCCTAAGAAGCCAACCACATCCATAAAGAGAGTTCGGGGATAATCATTCGTGAGGAAGATTCTCCCATTACCACTGCGGATCCCAAGACCCAAGTGGTGGTTACGGGAGAACAATATGATGAGTTAAGGCGCAAATATGATCTTCTCTTAGCTATTCAGCATGCCACATACGAGTTTCTCACTGAGCTTTATGGAGATGGTGCACTTTCTCTTTCCGATGAGCTCAAGACTGACTTGCCTTCTTCTTCACGACCTACTGCCACTTCTACTGACGAGGATTCTTCAAATGATGATAAGGGGAGTATATCTCTCTATTTGCTTTGATACTAGATGTTTTGTATCTTTATCTTGTATGTTAGTTTGTTTAGGTTGATTTTTGTGCTTTTAAATTGCTTGTTAGGTTATTTAAGTCATTTTTGGTTTTTGGATAGTTTTTTGTGGGATGTTGCGCTGTTTGTAAGAAATGTTGATTGTGTTTCTGCATATTGCTTTAAGTTCACACTTTGCATGCTTCCTTGTTCTAGCTACAAATTTGTCCTTAGCTTATTCGATAACATCTTTTCTAAACTTCAGCATGCTCATGTCTTTAATGAAAAGCTTTCCTTTGTTCTTTGTTTTTGTATCATGTCAATGAGGATATTTAAGGGCATGAATAAGTTAGATTTCACAGTTTTATGATTAAGCCATAAGTCATTTTCCTCTTTTTGTTTTGGTTATAAACATGTGTTCTTTTTCATTTTGTTTTAAAACTTAAACTTTTTCATTACTTTGGAAGTCTTTGTCCTTTTTATGCCAAAATTTTGCATCTCTGAAAACTTCTTTCCCAGTGAGGACATTGTTTCCCTTAAGTGTGGAGGGTGTTAGAGGTGTTAGGGGTGTTAGTGTGTGGTGCTAAGGATTTGATCTTACAGGGTACACTGACTCTAATTTTTAGACTGACAAGGATTTTACGAAATCCACGTCAAGATCAGTGCTCGCCCTCAATTTAGGGGTTGTAGTTTGGTGGATTGTTAAGCAAGGGTGTATTGCCGACTCCACAATGGAAGCTGAGTACGTAGCTGTTGGGTGTGTTGCCCTAAACTCGTAGTTTGTATTATGTAAAAATAAAGTATATTCAATAAAGTTTTATTCAATAAATTTGTTGTTGAAATATAGCATTGCATTGTCCAAATCCAATAAACTAAACATCCAAGGTTATTTTGATGTAATCGGGACAGTATATATACTKGGTATATAGTTGATATACGGGGTATATATTTGATATACCCCTGATATAAGAATGGATAATGTCCCGTGAATAACCTAAAGGGTCTATAGTATATGGATAAGGCTGGGTACCTTATCCTGGCAACACTATGGATACGGCCCGCTCTATAAAGGTTACAGACGACTCGATCCAGGTCGTTCGTGTGGAGACATGCGAGTGGGGGTATCCTATACAATGAGTTTGTATAAGACCGAACCGCGAAATAGGCAATCTTTAGATGCAACACCGTTAACTAATAGATTGCCATTTCTTTGGATGACCAGGCAACTCATTCTCAATCCTAAGTGAGTTATGGACTCCTGCCCGTGAGGGCTCGTTCTTTGATCTGTATGAGTGAGAGTGGCCCTAGTCGTCGACTCAACATTCCTACCATTTTGGGGACGAGACCGAGTGGGGAGCTGAGAACATAACTTCACAATATGGAATTCACTCCTCCCCGACTTTAGGGGAGTAGATGAGTGTTCCCTTAAATGCTGACTCCGGGACTTGAACAAGGGGCCCCACCCTCTCATTGGCCGAGAGGGACTTCCGGTTATTGGTTGGATCATAACCGGGTTGTTCATTAGAGGAGCAGTGGTGTTTAAGGAGTAAGATGTAACTCAGGGATAAAACGGTAATTTGACCCAACTTGAGTTACGAACACTCGTGAAGGATTGACTCGTCATTAATGGTCATATATCCATGGACACAAAAACATTCTGCAGTGAGAAGAGTGCAACTGCAAGTCTTTAGTGGAATGACCCGTAGTTAAAGAATCTAGATTAACTCGGTCAATGAGTTTGACCGATTAATCTTGCATCGTTGGAGCTTCGAATCTGTAGGTCCATTAAGTCCCCTTGCTAGCTCATAACGGGTAAAACGAGGATCAAGTTTTTGGAAGAATTTGAATTGTTCAAATTACTTAAGGGATTATATGTATATTGATACATTATAATATATAGTTAATTGTAAATTAAAACTATATATTATGAGAGATATTATTTGAATGAGATTCAAATAAAATTAATATGAATAAAATTCATATTAAAACTATAGGTTAAAAATAATGTGCATAAGATGTACATTAAAACTATAGGTTATACGAGAGAAATGTTTTAGAATATGATTCTGATTTTATAATAAATAATTAAGTGTTAATTATTTATGTGTATATATATTTATTAATTATTAATTGGATTAATAATTAATTAGATTTATTAATTAATTTGATTAATTAATTAATTAATTATATATATATTAATTATTATATATATATTTATATATATATATATTATATATTATTATTTATTATTATTATTATTATTATTATTAATATTAAACTCCCCTGCAATATTGCAGGGGAGTGGGAGGTTGCTGTGACGTGGGGAGTTACCCCACGTCATTGTTCTTCTTCTTCAAGTTGTTGGAGAAAACAGAACAGCACGAAGGAAAAAAAAACTCCCATTGATTTTCTCTCAAAAATCAAGCTCTCTCGATCTGATCTTTTCCCTCTCATTCCAAAGAACTGCTCCCACAAGCACGGTCTCGTACCCAGAGGATAGCGAGGAAGATCCCGTGGTGGTGTTCAAGGGGAACTCACTGAAGAAACGTTCTTCAAAGGTTTGGTTTTTCTCCTGTATTTCCTTCTTTCCATTTGGATTTTGTATCCCGAAAATCAGCAACGAAAATCCACTTCCGCTCCGGGAATCACATCCCTTCAGTAGCTACTTATGAAGCTACTAAATAAGCTGTCTGGCTTATAAAATTCCTAACAAAGTTAGAAGTCATTTCGAACATGTCTCTGCCCATCGCACTCTATTGTGATAATAGTGGTATGTTAGGGTTGACTTTTTACTGCAGAAATATGACTCAGTAAGCCTGTTTGACCATAAAAACAACTCATTTCCCATCATTATTAGCTAAAAAGTCTTGCATATTCTTAAAGTAGAACATGCATAGAACAATTCTGGATAATTTGCAATATATGGTACTTTGGGAAACATGTGAGAAAAATGTGGTCAAACTTTGAAGAAAATCACGGTTTTCTGTTTTGCAGGAATTGCGCCTGTCGCAATTTGAGAAGTGAACACCTCCAAAACGTGCGTTTCACTTAATGAATGACATGGGAGTCATTTCAAACATGTTTAAATGAAGTAAAAATCGTGAGTCCAATTCAACGAGAGGTTGTTGGGAGAATCTTAACATATTTTCTCCTAAAATGGTGGTAAGTTCAACCTCTTTGAAGGCCTATACAAGGGAGCCTCTCCCCCAGCACTTCATCATCCCTTTCCATCCCTTTTTCATCTCAAACTCAGTTACACTTAACTTTAGTTTACGTTTTCCAACTTTAGAGTTCATGAAAGTTATGTTTTAGTTGTTCTTTCTTTGTATTTTCAAACTTCTAATTGTTGTTTCTGTTTTAATTCAAGTTTTTACTTTTGTTCTTCATCTATTTTGTTCTTTTAAAATTCTTAAGTATGTTTACACTCCCTTCACGCTCGAAAGAGAAGAACGTCAAGCTAGAACTCCTTGTACGCTGTTATTATTCATTTAAATTCAATGGAAATTACTTCTTTTATGTTTTCGTGCATTTTCTTTCCTTTAATTATGAACTAATTTATTTATCAACCTCTCTGTGGAATGCCTTATCCAAAATGATTTGATTTCGAACATACTCGGGAATTGTAGAGATCGCGTCTGGCGCAATCTTGGGTTGGTTTCTAAAAATTCTCTTTATGTCTTGTTTTCACTTGTCCACTATGAAGCTGAATTATGCACTAAAGCTCAATTCTAAGATGGGTGGGTTAGGTAAACTACTAGGAAACAAATATGGGATGTGACTTAGACATAAGCACATAAAACACGGTCCTAGATATAGGCCCTCTGAACCATAGATGAAAATGAGTTGATAAATAATTTCTAGGATTGTAATCACACATAGAAATATGATTGTATGTTACCCTAGCATCTGCAGCAACCAAAAGCGGTTCGTGACGAGTAAAACTCATATTCTTAAGATTAGTAAAATTGCGGCTAGCGCAATTTATCCAAAGTGTGTATCATCCATATTTTCCATCAAATCTAAGGTAGTAAGTAGAGAGGATATGTTTTATAACATGGATTGATATTTGAAACCCCAAACAACAACTTTTGTCATTCTTTTCTTCATAAACCATAATTGAATTTTTTGAATAATTTCACTTCATTACTTGATTTTGGAAGCACAAGTCTCTTAGGATTCGACCTTGGATTACTCTCAAGTATTACTTGTGACCATGTACGCTTGCACATGTCTCTTGTCTTTTAAAGGTAGAGAAAGTCCCAACACGGTACAGTGGGAAACTCGAAAGAACCTCGAAGCCACAAGCGAGACAAGCACATAGAGAGGAAATATCACCTGATAAGGGAGATTGTGCAACGAGGAGATGTGATCGTCACACAGATTGCTTCGGAGCACAATATTATTGATCCATTTACAATGGCTCTCACGATTAAAGTGTTTGAGAGTCATTTATAGAGTCTAGGTTTATGGACATCTACCATTTGGTCTAGGGCAAGTGGGAGATGCATGTTATTGCGTATATTGTATGCCCTAGTCTATTGTAATATTTGTACAACCCACTAGCTTTAGGTCAAGTGGGAGATTGTTAGGTTTTGTGTCTTTAGCTTGTGTATTTGTAATTAATAAATAATTTATTTCAATAAAGAGTTATTTCTTTGCATTACCCATATTCCATAAGATCCAAGGTTATTTAATGTAGCTAGAACGTGTATATTTTTAATGTACCTGGTATATATAATTTATATACTATCAATATATAGGTGGATAATGTTTGAGTAATACCTTAAATTGTTTATAGTACATGGATAACATTAGGTACCTTATCCTGGTAAAACTATGGATGCAGCCCGCTTTGTAATACTTACAAACGACTCTATCCACGTCACTCCTATTGAGACATGCAAGTGACGGTATCCTATACAATGAGTTTGTATAAGACCGAACCATGAAATAATTAATCATTAGCTCTACCACCGTTAGCTAATAGATTGATATTTCATAGAATGACAAGATAACTCGATCTTAATCCTGAGCGAGTTATGGACTTCTTCCTATAAGGGATCGTCCTTTGATTTGTATGGATGAAAGTGGCCCGGGTTGTCAATTCAATATTCCTACCATATTGGGAACAAGACCGAGTGGGAGACTGGGAACATAACTACACAAGATGGAATTCACTTTTTAACTTTAGGGTAAGCAGATGAGTGTTTTTCTTTAGTGCTGACTCCAAGATACGAACAAGGGGCCCCACCCTCTCACTGGCCTTAGGGGGACTTCTGTTTAATGGTCGGACCATAAACAGGTTGTTCATTAAAGGATCAATGGTATTTAAGGTGAAAGAGGTAACTCAGGGGTAAAACGATAATTTGACCCAACTGAAGTTACGAACACATGTGAATAATTGACTTACTGCTAATGGTCAAAATCCATGGATACAAAATATTCTACAGTTAGAAGAGTGCAGTTGTGAGTCTTTAGTGGAATAACCGACAATTAATGAATTTTGATTAATATGGTTAATGATTTTAATCAATTAATCTCGTATCGTTGGAGCTTCTGATCTATTGGTTTATTAGGTCCCCCTGCTAGCTCACAACGGGTAAAACGAGGATCATTTTTTTTCACGAATTTGAAATATTCATATTAAATATAAGGGAATGTATATAATTAATCGAATGATACATTATATATATAGTTTATTTTGAATAAAGATTCAAAAATTAAACTATATATTATGAGATAAATATTTGAATTAGTTTCAAATATTAATTGATATGAATTGGATTCATATTAAGACTATAGATTATACAAGAGAGATGCATTTGAATATGATTCAAATATATAGTCTTAATTAAATATATGATATTTAATTAAAAGTTAGATAATTAATTGTTAATTATTTATTTATTTAATTAATATTTTGATTTACTTAATTAATTATTAATTATTAATTAAATTTATTAAATTAATTAATTATTAATCATATTAATATTTATTCATTAACTTTATTATTATTAATTAAAGAAAGAATCAACTCCCCTGCAAAATTGCATGAGAATGGGAAGTGGTGGCGTGAGGTAACTCCCCACGTCACTCATTGTTAAATGCAGAAGATGTTCTGCATTTGGTCTGTTGCTTTTTCCCTTGAAAAAAAAGGGAAGCCCTACCAGTGGTGTTTCTCGCTCATTGTAAAAAAACTCTATCTATTTTTCCTACATTCCTTTTGGTTCCGACCAACCAGTTCCTCGTCGGAGTCATAGCAAGGAAGTCCTATCAGTGGTGTTTCTCGGTATTAAAGTGAGGAAGAAAAGCTTCAAAGGTAAAACTCTTCTCATCTGTATTTTATCTTTTATGCAGTTTTCAATTCAAACGTTAAACTCAATCACTCACTTCCACTGGGGATTCAATCCCTTCAATACCAACTTGGTGATGTTAGAGACGAGGCAGGATGACCTCACCCTACCGTTACCATCATGAGCGTGTGGGAATGGCATATTTGACTAAGCATAGTTGATTACGCTTGTTTACATGCGTAAAAAGAAGGTTTTAGATGCTGTTTTTACTATGTTTCAGCTTTGTTTCGGATTTTTCTCGGTCGTTTGAGTTCCAATTCATGCAAAATTCATATATTATGGTTTGTGGTTGGCTTATATTGTATTTATGACATTTTAGGACCATTTGGGAGTGGAAATTAATCAAACGAAGCAAAAAGACAAAAAAACATCATGGGAGGCGCCAGGCGCCTGGGAAGCCTGCAGAAAAACTGGTTCTCTTCCAACTTTGCCCTTAATGAAACGCGTCTTCCAATGCGTTTTGGTGGTTCCAACCGATGCATACGTGTAGAAGAAGTGTTCCACTATCAGTTNTCTTCCAACTTTGCCCTTAATGAAACGCGTCTTCCAATGCGTTTTGGTGGTTCCAACCGATGCATACGTGTAGAAGAAGTGTTCCACTATCAGTTTKAGCACGATTTGGTCAGTCAAAAGAGTTGGAAATGGGTGATTCACCATCGTTTTAGGACCTACCTAACCAATTCTGCACAGCTATAAATTCCAGCAACTTCTCCACCAAAKTCATCAAGCCTTGCTTSCTTCTCTTGATCATTTTTAGTGTTTCTTTGTTGCTTTCTAAGTACTTTTGAGTTGCTTTCATTAGTTGCTTTTGGTTTTTAAATCCCGAGTACTTTACATTCTTTTATTGAGCTTTGTTTTGTTTCCATTTGTACTTAGTTATTTTCTACTTATTCAAATATATAAAAATCTAGCACTTTGCTTATCTTCCCTTTGCCTTTACTTTATTTTTAGTTAAGAGAGTTGTGTTTTTGGAGGAAAGAGCACGTGACACTCCCCCTTGCTTGAAAGAGAAGGGCGAAGCTCTCAATCCCGATAAAAACTCTCCRTTAGTTAACTTTTGTTTTTCACACATGCATTCCACATTCAACCATTTTACTTGYTGTATTTTCTTCAATATGTCTTTCTAAATTCCCGTCTCTAGCCCGGTTATGGATAGTTAGCCTTTTATGTCTAAAAAGGGTTGCTAAGAAGTTGTGTTTTTTCTTTCCATTCATTGCTCAACATGTTTTCCCAAAAAGTTAGGATTTAGAGAAGGCCACTGTAAGTCTTAACAAGTCAATACTGAAAAGGTTGCTTATTTGCATTGTTGAGTGGTTAAACCGAGGAGAGGAGCGTCTTAGACATAAGGGTTCCGCTTAAGTAGCCTAGACATAGGACCTTAACCCGAGGTTGCGACTATTTCCATCCTAAAACTAAGATATATCTCATAATAGACATATTAGGGAATGTCTTAGGACTTTGAACTTGCTTAAACATAAGTCAAGTGAGAAGCGTAGTCGTTGGTTTCTAAAGTAAAATGCATATTGTCCTTAGCATGTCCTTGATTCTTTGTTGGCTAACTTGAAGTAATTCGGGCTAGGTTTTATCATTATAAGTCCAAATCCCAAATCCAAAACCATTATTTGTGACCACTTCCCATTTTACAAGAATCACTCATTCCAACATTCACTATTCTTTAAAACTTTAGAGTTTGGAAATTATTTAGAAGTCCTTGAGGATCGATACTTGGATACTCCATCCATTTTATATTACTCTGACAGGTGTGCGCTTGCATCTATATAATTGTTACCACGCTTAGTGCGTGCGTTCAGCAAACCATCAGTCAATAGTCAGCTCCAGTCACTAGTCTGGTCACCAATATCTGCAAGGGGAATCTTAGCATTCATAATTAATCGATTCATACTCATTCACCTATAAAAGGAAATGGTAATCCCTTACCAAGGTATGTTTGAATCCCTTCCACAATACACTACATTCAATCTTCAACGTTGGGATCAGTGTTCACTTTTAATGGAGAAGCAGTAGTATGACGAAGCATCAAACAAGGATGCATCACCGACTCCACGATGGAGGCCGAGTACGTTGCAGCTTGTGAAGCAGCAAAAGAGGGGGTATGGCTTAGGAAGTTTTTAACCGATTTGAAAGTCATTCCAAATATAAATTTGCACATCACAATTGATTGTGATAACAGCGGTGCTGTGGCAAACTCCAAAAAACCTCGAAGTCACAAAAGAGGCAAACATATCGAGAGGAAGTACCACCTTAAACGGAAAATAGTGCAACGAAAGGATGTTATCATCACGAATATCGCTTCAGAGCATAACATTGCTGATCCATTTACGAGGGCTCTCACGACTAAAGTGTTCGAGGGTCTTCTATAAAGTCTAGGTCTATGAGCTTTGTATAATTACTCTAGGGTAAGTGGGAGATTTGTAAACGATATAGTGTATGCCCTAGTTTATTCTTTTTGTACTTTATAGTATTATACAACCCACAGTTGCTTTTAGATGTTGTAACCCAACTAGAGTTTAGTTAAAGTAAGAGATTGTTAAGGTTTATGCCCTAAACTTGTGGTTTGTAAATGTAATTACAAATTTATTTATTTCAATAAAATTGTTATTGATGTTTATTTTACAGTTGCATTAATCCAAATCCAATAAACTAACATCCGATGTTATTTTATGTAGCCGAGACAGTATATATACCTAGTATATAATTGATATATTCTCGATATACAAGTGGACAATGTTCCGGTAGTAACTTAAAGGGTCTATGGTATATGGATAAGGTTGTGTACCTTATCCTGGTAACACTATGGATACGACCCACTTAGTAATAGTTACAAATGACTTGATCCGCGTCATTCGTGTAGAGACATGTGAGTGAGGGTATCCTATATAATGAGTTTGTATAATACCGGACCGCAAAATAATTAATCTTTAGCTGTAACATCGTTAGCTGATAGATTAATACTTCAATAGGATGACAAGATAACTCGATCTTAATCCTGAGTGAGTTATGGACTCCTGCATGTTAGGGTTCGTCCTTTGATCTATATAGGTGAGAGCGGCCCGAGTCGCCAACTCAACATTCCTACCATTTTGGTGACGAGATCGAGTAGGGAGCTGGGAACATAACTTCACAACATGAAATTTACTTCTTCCCGACTTTAGGGTAAGTAGATGAGTGTGTCCTTAAATGCTAACTCCAAGACTTGAATAAGGGATCTCACCCTCTCTCACTGCCCCGAGAGGGACTTCTGTTTAATGGTCAGACCATAAACAGGTTGTTCATTAGAGAAGCAGTGGTATTTAAGGTGCAAGATGAAACTCATATGTAAAACGGTAATCTGACCAGCTAAAGTTACGAACACTCGTGAAGGATTGACTTGCCGTCAATGGTCAATTTCCGTGGACACAAATTATTCTGCAGTGAGAAAGCTGTAACTGTTGGTCTTTAGTGAAGTGATCCGCAGTTAACAAATGTTGATTAATTTGGTTGATGAGTTTAATCAACTAACCTCGTATGTTTGCAGCATATAATTTGTAGGTCCACTAGATCCCCTTGCTAGCTCACAATGGGTAAAACGAAGATCAAGTTTTTTAAAGAATTTGAAATGTTCAAATTATGGAATGTAGATAATGTATATTGATGCATTATATAAATATTAATTTTCGATAATGATTCGAAATTAATACTATATATTATGAGAGAAATATTTGAATAAGATTCAAATAATAATTAATATGAATTGGATTCATATTAAAACTATAGGTTAAAATTAATGTAAATAATATGTACATTAAAACTATATGCTACACAAAAGATGTTTTTGAATATGATTCAAAGAAATATAGTTTTAATTAAATACAGGACATTTAATCCAAAGTGAAATAATTAATTGTTAATTATTTATTTATATAATTAATATTTTGATTTAATTAATTAATTATTAATTAGATTAATAGTTAATAATTAAATTAATTAATTATCAGTTAATTCTCCTGCATAACTGCAGGTGGGTAGGGAGTCGTGGGGTTACTCACTTTTGATGAAGAATGTAGAAACAGCTATCCATTCTTCCAGGTTTTTCCCACTGTGAGTTACAGAACAAAGGAGCTTTTTCTCTCTCATTTTTTCCTCTCTGCATTTGATTCCCATCTAGTTTCCATAAATCGGATTCTCGCCTAGAGGATATCAAGGAAGATCTAAAGGTTGTGTCGACTGGGTTTCTTTTGAAGAACTGTTTATCAAAGGTAAATACTTATCCCTCTATTTTTTTTTCTGTTTTCTATGTTTTCAATTTCAAAAGAAAAATCGAACCAAGCGTTCATTCGCTTCGGTTGAAGATTCAATCCATCAGGATGGACATTTTCGTGCACGAACAATAATGGTCTTCCATCAGTCTCTTATTCTCTTATTTTAATTCCTTATTATTCTTCTAGGGGATAATTGCGGGAATGACATAAATTTAGAGGCGTCAATGAGATATGATACGATTCTATAAAACTTCTTAATATGACTCTGCTGACATCATCTATCGCGACAAATTACTTCCTATACCCCTCACTTATTTCTTTTAGTTATAGCCATAATGGTAAAAGTAGCTATAGTGATAGAGAATAATGATAAAGGTAGTTATAGTGATAGTTTATGTTAGCAAAATACTTCTAATTTCATCTCATAGCGATAACGATAACGGTAGAGATACAGATAATAAAGGTAACGGTTGTGATAATAAAGGTAGCGATAGCAATAGTTTATATTTACAATATACTTTCAATTTTTTTCTTTATTCCTTAGTTTTCTCTTTCAATTTCTTTCAAACTATGATTCCTTATTTATCATTTAAAAGTTTTCACCAACTATGATTCCTTACTTATCATCTACAAATTTTCAACTCTGATACTTTATTTATCTTTTAATTCTATTTGTATCTTTATATTTATCTCCACCGCTTCCTATATGGAGGTAGAGATATAGGATGATATAGAGATAGAGATAGGAGAAAAAAAAAATAACAAAGAAAGCATGAAAGAGAAGTAAAAATTGGATATTTCGAGTTGGAAAAAAATTAACTCAAGATTTATTTTAAGACTAACGAAAATAAATTAAAGTGAACAAATAAAAAATGAAATAAAATTAATAGCGTAAGAATTACGTTATTACTTGAAGAAATTTGAGAGATTCGAGTTGAAAAACTGAACTCAATAGGAAAAAAATGAATAAAAAGTAAATAAATAAAAATGAAATAAAATTATCCAGCAAAAGTAGCCACGAAATTTTGAGAGGAAATTTTGAAAATTAGAAATTGACTAAAAAAATTAACTCAATAAAAAACAATAAAGCAATACTTAAGAGGGAAGAGGCAAAATACAATTTCACATATAATGTTAGGGATCGAGGAACCTCACACTCACAAAACCAATTTTAGGGAACAATTAACAGAGGAGAGAAATGGAGAAGGAGAAGAAGACACAATTTTAGAGTGGTTCAGCCAATTTGGCTTACATCCACTGTGAGGTAACTTTCTTACTCTATTATCTTGGAGGTGAAACACAGAGATACAACCACACACATTCTATCCTAGAGAGAGATATTTACAGATGATCTCTCCTTTATCCTTTCCTTTTACAAAAATAGAATGTTTTGAGATTATCCAACTTACTATTAGTTTTACTGCTGTAAAACATTTTACATATAATGACACAAGCACGGGATGATAATAACAAAATTTTCAAAGTCAAGTCATATTTCATTCTAAAACTAAAGTCATCCATCCAATTTCCTCTTCGTTTAGGTAACTCACACTTCCACTGATCCCACTCTCTTCCATGAATTGTCTCTCGCAAACACATTTCTCTTATGAAACTTTTATCTCTTAATCCACTCTTCTTTGACTTTTTTAGCATGCAGCCTTTCACAGTAAATAAGAATATTTATTCTTTATCAATGCAGGACATTTTTTTTTTAGTTGACAATACGTGGTTTATCCCCCTCAATGATGTCATTTGACTAAATTTTAACCCCCAGATTTACTTCCTCCTAAATTGATGTCTGAATTTTTCTAAGCTCCCCATGTGCCACTTGTTATCTCTACTTTTACCTTTCACTATCATGTCATATTTTCATCTTTATTTGCATAGGGAAGCAAATAGAACAAATTTTATATGTTAAAGGATAAAAATCAAACTTTTAAAATGAATGGGTAAAATTGAAAATGATCGTGAAGTTAAGGACATTTTGTATAATTTACAAAAATAGTAAATTTAAGATATTTTAAGTACATGAATTCTTTAAGAACATGTATAAAATATTAAATAAAACTTAACTTACCCACCTAATTAGCTTTTTAGATTCCAATATAAGAAAAAGTCAAATTAGTTAAAACATTAATTACTTTGTGAATAGTTGAAGGTTTGAATCTCATCCAGTTACGTTGAATTAATAAAACACATAGATCTCCCAGCTGATTTAAATCCATAGTCGTCAATTATAATAATTTGACCGTGTTTTCCACTCAGCAAATTTTTTGTACCTAACTTCATTTTCTTTTGATGCTTTAATTATTCTCAATCAAATTCTAAAGGAAAAAAAGATATTTGAAAACAAATTATTGCACGTGCCAGAATATTAGTTCCTTTTTTCTTCATAAAAAAGTAGCAATAATAGTTTTTTCTTTTCTTTTAGTTCTTTATGAGTTCGGCAATATAGTGTTGTTAGACATGCAAACAACTACTGCTATGAAAATCCCACTGTCGTCCGCCACCCAAATAGCATCTAAGAAAGTGGATTTATTGTGCACCAAAGAACGAG
This sequence comes from Momordica charantia, assembly GCF_001995035.1. The sequence goes on from NW_019104672.1 coordinate 170,978, forward strand.
ATATGCCTTTTGCCATGCGAGTACGTGATAAACGTGGGCGGGGACCCACACGAAGAATTTTTTTTTTAATAAATTTTTTTTAATACAACAAATTAAGAGCAGGAAGACTTCAACCTAGCTAACATTTCTCATTCTCAAATTTAAGGATTTATAATTTTTTTTCTTTCTAGTCTATTTTTTTTTCAAGAAATATATATTCAACTTTTCTCCATTTAAATTTTTTTCATTCTTCGATTTTCTTTCACTTAGAATTTTCTATTTCTTACCTAACTTTTCTCTCTCATTTTTTTTTCTAACTTTTCTTTATCAAATTTATCATTCAAATTTTCTTTTATCTCTCTAAATTTTTATTTGCACCTGCATGTCTCTACATTAGAGATGACAAAAATATTATTGCAGGATTGAGTGCCAGCTCTAAGAATATAGAATCCATTTCTCATCATGTGTCGTCCCCGATTCCATTTTTTAAATAACTAATATATATTTTATTAACTGTTTTATTAAATTATGAATAAAGTAATAAATATTTTTTAAACTATTTATTTATAGTAATAAATAATAATTTCTTTATTATTATTATTTTTTTAATTCTACAAACAATTAGAACTCAATAATAAACGAATAATTTTTTTCGGTGAAGTCCTCGTCCCAAATGAGGATTCCTGAAACTGGACCTCGATTCCCAAAATCGAAGAACAAGGTGGAGATCATGATTAAAAATTTTCATGATGACGAGGATGGAAAAGGGTTTCTCGACTCCTACTCCCACACCGTTATCATTTCTACTTTACATAGATTTTTCTTTCTATAACATATACTTTCAAGAAAAAAATACTTATGAAACATATGATTGAGTTTTAGTTTTTCAAAAACAAAAACAAATATGGTTATTGGTCTTTTAAAGTTTAAAATAAAAAACATAAATTGTTATTAGATAGGTCGAGGAAATTGCGCCAAACAACCTAAGGTTGACCTTGTCAATGAGATATGACCACTTTTCAAGAAACTTGTTATTCTATAGTTTTGCTTATGTGATCATTTGTAAAATTACATTTTGCCCATTCTCTCTGAAATATTTCTCATGCTTTTTTTTTTCTATTGAGTTAATTTTTTTAACCAGCTTAGAATTTTTAAAATTTACTTCTCCAAAGTTACTGGCTACTTTTGCTCCTTGATTTTTATTTTATTTTTATTTATTTACTGCCTATTTATTTTTTTGCCCACTGAATTCAAATTTTTCCAAACTCAAATTTCTCCAAAGTAATAACGTAATTTTTTGCGCTTTTAATTTCATTTCATTTTTATTTGTTAACTTTAATTTCATTTTTTTCGTTGGTCTTAAAATCAAAATATCGAGTTAATTTTTTTCCCAACTAAAAATACCCAATTTTCGCTTATCTTTCATGTTTTCTTAATTGTTTTTTATTTTATTTTTCTGGTATCTCTACCTATATCTCGACCTGATCTCTACCTCCTACCTCGAATTGGAAACAATTTGAAGAGAAAAATAAGATATAGGCATAAGTAGATGTAGAGATACATGTATAGATATAGGTAGCGGTAGAGATAAATATAAAGATAAAGATAGAATTGAAAGATAAATAAAGAATAAAGCTTAAAATTTTGAACAGATAAACCAGGAGTCATAGTTGAAAAAGAAAATTGAAAGAGGAAAATAAGGAATCAAGAAAAAAAAATAAAAGTATGTTAGTAAATATAAACTATTACTATCCCTACCTTTATTATTACTACGGTTACCGTTATTATCTCTATATCTGCTGTTTTCATTATCGTTATGAGATGAAATTTGAAGTATTTTGCTAATGGAAACTATCGCTATAACTACCTATATCGTTATTCTCTATCGCTATCACTATCGTTACTGTTATCACTAGAACTATAAGAAATAAGTAAGGGGCATAGGAAGTAATTTGTGTAACAAATTTTATAAGATTGGCTTGTATATGATTTACGCCTCCAAATTTATATTATTCTCGCAATTCCTCCCAGTAGATTCTAAATTAAATTTTTTATAACTGAAGTGGCTAAATTGAAAATAAAGCTAAAATAAAGGGGCAGATTGAACATTTGGGTGTTATTTATTCTTAAAAACCTTAATAAATACAAAATAGCAAGATGTGATAATACGAAAGAGAGAGAGGGTTGTAATTTGTCGATAAGAAGAACACGTGTGCTCCACTATATGGGGAATTAGAATATGGTGTTTTTTAGTACTTTGAAACATGTGGGACACTTCAAATGTTTTGAAATTTCAAACAAAATTTCAACGTTCGCGAGCTGTCATCACGACAACTCAGAAACGATCTGTCATGTAATTAATCATTATTCCAAAAACCTTTTAAAAGTTATTTTAAAATCTTTTCATAAATAGTCTATTCTTTTAAGACAAATAATAAAGATGCTCTTTTTTGAAATTGTGCTTTTTTTTCTTAGGTAATTCTCAATTTGATTGTTAATATTTTAAGTTTTTTTATTCTACCTTTAATGTATTTAAAAATTATCATTTAGGTCGTTTTGAGAAAAAATTTGTTCCCACGAGTTAACCAAAGCTTATGTCTTATTAAATTATCATTTTAATAATATATTTGATATGTTACTAATAACAAAAGAAAACGGATTTTTTGATAGGCAGACTGGATTTTTAGGTTGGACGAGTCAAATTCCATGCGTCAAATATCACCTAAATTTTAGTTGTATATCTATGTGTTGAAATATTCTAATATTTCAATTTTTTTAATAATATTTTAAATGATAGATCAAATTTTTTTTACAAACATTAATATCTTTTCTAGAAATGATGTAACGAGAAAATTTAAAAATTGTAAAAGATTAAAAAGAAAATTGAGAATTGTTTGGGAATTTAGATATAAAATAAATGACGCAAGTATACACCCTCACAAGTAGTAAAACGAAATGAGCATACGGACAAATGAAGCATTCTTAATGAAAATGATGTTGATCGGTGACTTTGCAATTGATTTTGGGATAACAAATATCAAGGACAATGTTTGCTTTTGTATTTTAAGACTCAATGCAATAAATCCAGCCCAGTTACTTCAAATTAGCTAAAAAGATGCAAGCTTTTTCCAACTAGGCGCAAGGTGCCTCTCAATATTTTTCATCTGTTTTGTTTCGCTATCTTCTTATGTCTAAGTGAGTTTGAAGGTATAAGTTCATCCCTAATATTTTTATTAGAAAATTGAACTTAATTTAATAAAAACCAACCATAACCTTAAGTCGAGGTCCTATGTCTAGACTACACGAGTGAAATCTTTATGTCTAAAGTATTTCTCTTCCAAGTTAAATCATTTAAAGTTGTAAAAATGTATGAACCCTTTCAATATTGATGCTTCGCTAAAACATTAATTGGCCAAATCAAGTTTTGACTTATAAAAACAACCTTAAGTGATAAAAGAAAGAAAAACACCTTTTGCGTTGTTGGACTTTAAAAACTTTAGCTAATTATCCATAAGTGGGCTTGGGGAAATAAATTTAACTCATAACTTTAAGGGAAAAACATAATTGAACATTGATGTAAATAAGAGACATGATTAACAGATGAGTATAATTAAAGTAAGCTAAAAATGGTGAAGTTGTAACCTGAATGACCCTAACCCATTCTCTTTCAAGATTGGGGAGCAATACTCGGTCGATTCCACAAGATTGTGTGATTACTACTTCGAAGGTAGAGAGAGAGAGGAATAAAGATGAACGAACCTGCTGGAATGTAACTTAATAAGATCAAAAGCTTACAATTGAAAAGTAACAAGTTGTAAAAACAAATAATGAAGACAACTTCAAATAAAAGGTTTTGAACACTAAACTAATCTTAAAACATGATTTCTGGGTGTAAAACACTAGAAACACAGTACCTAACTAGTTACTTTTTACCCTTGTAAATTGGGGAAAGCAAGAATTATTTTAAAGATTATAGACTATTATGTATATTTTATGCCTAAACTTAAGGGTATGTAAATATTTAGAAATAAAAAACAATAGGTTAAATTACAAGTTTAGTCTCTAAACTTTTCATTATGTCAAATAGATCTCTAAAATTTAAAATTGTGTAATACATTTTTAAACTTTAAATTTTATTATTAATTTTTTCGACATTGTCTAAGATTAATTCTTCTATTATCAATAAAGTTGATAACATTAGAAAATATTATGCAAAATACATGCATAATCTTAAAAATTGCTAGCTTAACCATTTTAATAAAATGAAATACTCAAAGGGACGGATTTGTCAACTCGAGTCATGATAAGCTATTGTTTATTTTTTGCTTTTATAAATGAAACTTATTTACTAACAAATTTTATCAAAATAGTGTACTTTGTTAAACACTATGTTCAATGTATCCTGTTGATGATGTTTTCCGCTGAGCTCACAGGTCAGTCACGAGTTGACATGGATGAACTGCCGAGGTGATCACAAATAAACCTACATGGGGAGTAAATACTCCGATGCCCAAGTCAGTTGCATGCCCGAGTTGTATTAGATTGTTCACAGATGAAATAGCATCCCCTGAGACTTGGGTGGAGTGTCCCCTTTTATAGGTAGGAGGGGGAGACAAGGTGGTTAGGGTCGTTTCGATTGGCAGTTGCGGCTGTCAGGCCCTCATGTCAGTGGTCAGACTTGAGGTCGGTTGATATTTCCACTTTATATTCAGCTTGGTACGGATCAGGTCGGCAGGTATTGAGAGTCTCTTTTCTACTTTCTGATGACTCCAAACTGAATAGATGCTTACACGTGTGCAATCTGATTTTTTTGACCACCAACATTGACCCCTCTCTAGCAAAGCCGAGCTGCGGTTTGACAGAGAAGAGTTAGAAAATAATCTGAAACGATGACCTGTTTGGGTGCAAGTTGAATTAATTTTTGACCATTCTAACAAAATGCGCAACGCCGCTGTGACAAGGTCACACGCATTGGATGGTTTTTCCCTGCTTTGATGTTGAATTTGGACCACTCACAAAGGGTTACGTGGACGGTCATGATTGCTTCTAAAACCCTATATATAGAGCTCCCCCTCAGGTATTCATTTTTCATGTTTTCAAACCTTTTTGCTCTCGCGCCAAACTGAGCTGCAAGTCGCTCCCTTTTAGAGGTTAGTTGTTTCCTTAGCTTTTCTTGCTGTTTTTCGTAGAAGATACGTCTTGAGTAGATAGTTGTACGCGTAATTTGGGGAGTGGTAGACATAGCAATTGCTCGTCATCAAGCTACTCTAGCTTAGATTCGATGCTAATACTTGGAGGTCAGGAGCAAATACTTAGGAGTGTAGGGTGTCCATCCAACCTCGACAAGGGATGGTTGGATTTTGTTCAGGCTAAATATGAAATCTCCGATTGCATATGCATTAAGTACCCCGGAGCGAGGTGAGACTTTAAAAGAACCACCAGTTGGACACGTCAGGTTCTACCTCAGGATGTTCAAGTTCGGTGTGTGTCTTCCTCTGCTAGCCTTTGCTCAAGAGTTCTTAAACGAGGTTAACCTGGCACAAGCTCAACTTGCTCCTAATGGGTGGGTATGCTGTACGGGTGTCATTACCTGTGGTGGAAGGAGGGTGAGTGGAGAGAACGTGAGGGTTTGCATCCTACCGAGCTGCCCACTATTGACCATATGCTCAGCACCCACGTTTTAAAGAGCGTACCCAAAGTAGAGTCTAGGCATTACTTCTGTACTCATCCTGGGACTAATATAGTGATTAAAGGCCCTTCCTTAATAAAAGACTGGAAGGGCCAGTGGTTTTATGTGTACAACGAGTGGCTTGTAACTGATGAGTGTGGGGAGCCATTCCATGCAGTGTCGAGTAGCTTCGGCAACCTAGGTAAGAGCTCCGCCCTGTAGCTCAGCATTTTGTTACTTTGGTCTGCTTCTAACTTTTGTTTCTCTTACATCAACGCCCAAGACACTCCCCAAAGTGGCTGACTTGACGAAGTCGTATTTAAAGGCTATTCAGCAGATCGACGTGAACAAGCACACAACCAAGTTGTTACTCACTGACGCAGTGCGTATCGAGTGCGATCTATACGAGTTCTTTGATGAGGTCTTAGACTCGTAAGCTCAGTCAGCTCATCCAACTAGTAGGGGTGCTGAAAAAAACCCGGTGACCCGACTAACCCGAACAACTCAACCAGGTAATTGGGTTATAAATTTTTTCGGGTTGGGTTGGGTTGAAATTTTAAAGAACCGAAAATTCGATTTGGTTCACAGGTTGGATGGTTTTTTGGTCGGTTGAACCCGAACCGAACTGAACTATATTAAATTTAGAGACAATAATATATATATATATAGGGTTTCTCTTTCTCTTCAGACTCCTTACCCCCTTTTTGTGCCACCTCTCCCCTTCTCTATCTCATCTCTCTCCCCATCCCGTCTGTCTCTCTCATGATCTCTCTCCCCCTCCTCCTGTTTCTCTCGTCTCTCCCACCCTCTCCTTCATTGCTGTCTCTTTCATCTCTCACCTCTTCTTTGTGCTCAACAATAGTTCGTAGAGGCTCGAATAAACCCCGTAAGGAGTCAGAAACGCCATGGCAACTAGTGCGTCTCTAAAGAATCAGTCCACTATGTATTTTCTCGTCCTCTCCCTAGATTTATCTCTTTCCTCCTCCCTTCCGTGTCTCTCAGATTTTTAAGATTAATTTCTTTCTTGCTTCCCTATGTCCTTAAAATTTTCCAATGAATGTGACAGTGAATGTTGTAGGGTTTTTTTTGTTTGCACTAAATAGTCTTGTTTCTGTCAATGGAAGTTGAAACAAAGAGCAACACCGTAACCCAACCCGACCCAACTTGAAAATTTTGGGTTGGGTTGGTTTGGGTTGACCATCATGTTGAGTTTTGTCGGTTCCTCGATCTGATCAACCCGAAAATTCGGGTTGGTCCAAAAAACTCCCCTAACCCGACCCAACCCAACCCAACCCATGAACACCCTTACCAGGTAGGTCAGCTATTCTTTTCGCTTTTCTTTAATCTATTGCTAATATATTTTCTTTTGTAGTGGCCGAGATGCTTCATCAGATCTTTAACCATGTGAAAAGGTCCGAAGAAAAGGGGTCCAGCTCAGCTCAGGCTGACACCTCGAAAACTGATCCAGCTCATAAGGTAGTCCATTTGACCGTCATTATTGATGGTGGGTTTGCCGCCGCTCTATCTGTTCCTGAGGTTAGGTCTTCCCAAAAGAAGAAGGAGAAGAAAGAGAAGAGGGAGAAGAAGAAGACGAGGGAAAAAATTGATAAGAGGGGTCATGAGGTCGTCCCCTCTTCGAAGGTTGGGGAGCCCTCTTGTAACGCCCCGAGTCCTTCAGGTTAGTTAGTCTCGAATCAGGAGATTTTCATTTAATTTTTAAATTAAACTTTAATTAAATTTATATATGTCGGGCTCTGTGTGGTTCGTTTTATCTTAAGTTGGGATGGGTTTCTTTTTCTCTTGGGCTTGGTTAGGTTGGGCTTTCTGGGTTGGTTTGGTTTTAAAACAAAGGAAAAGAAGATTAATAAA